>BGPR01002769.1:0-162129 GCA_013235015.1 Araneus ventricosus | reverse complement strand
CCACTAACCCAAGGGGCATTTCTATGCCAAAAGTATTTTTAAAAGTTATTTCGGGTCGTGTGTGTCCCATTATTCGAGAAAGGGTTAATGCAACTAAGAATCAAGTGAAAAGAATTGTATAATAAAGGATGATTTCAATTTTCTTATGAAAGATGATTTCGAGCCAAAAGTCAATATATTTAAAACGATTCAATTTTTCCAAGCCATTCACGTTGGAAAGTAGATTTAACACTTCTGTCTGTACACACTAACAATACATTAGCAATTGATGTAAAAAAATTTCTACTTCAGTTAGAACTATAATAGTGAAATTCTGTTCATTTTTTTTTACAATAGCAAATTACAGGAAATATTTAATTAAAAATTTCTGTTATCACAGATATGCACATAGTAAACTCATTTAAAGATTTGAAGCAATTATAGATTCAATTTCTGGTACTTTTCCATAAGAGTGTAAGTTACCAAATCATGCACAAGTATGCCAAGAATAGAAACCTTACACTGTGATTGCACTTTTTGCAATGGAAGGCAGTTATGGTTGGCTCGTGTGCATTTCGATAACTCTCGCTAATGGAAAACTACCCAATTTTTTTGTTTATTTAGTATCAATTTGTACTCTTGGAATTGGAAAGTCAGAAATGATAAAAGCCAGATGAGACCTTGATTTTGAAATAAATCTGTAATATACTTCAAAACTGAAAGAAAACTGTTTTTTAAATTGAATCTTATTACCAAACTCTTATTAGACACACATTTAAAATCAGTTTCTAACTCTCAGAAAATATTTGAACAAGTATTCAGCGTTAATACTTCAAAGTATAAGTAATCAGCTAAAATGGCAGATTAAAAATTTTCTAATTAAAAGAAATGTTAGCAATTAAAAACCATCAATTCTTCACCAAAATGAACCGATATGGTATAAAATATCATTACAAAATCATACTTCAGAAAATCATTAATTTTATCATTAAATGCAGTAAAAACTGCATTCTACATTGATTTTTTTTTATTTAACTTAATTTATGAGAGGATTTCACTTAAGTTATTCAATAAAATGGATAATAAGATTCAATCATACAAAAATCAAAACAGAACAAAGATTTTAAAATGAAGTAAAATATTATTATAAGAATGATTATTAAGCTTTCACGCTCATAAATATAGAACAAACATTGTAAATTTATATACATAAATCCAATTGAAATTTATATGCTCGGCAAATTAAAAAAACAAAAAAAACATTGAAGAAACTTTCAAGATTCATAAAAGGAAATGCTTTCTCAAATCCTTAAACACACTCACATTATCAACCAAATTTTAAAATATCACATGGTTGGAAGATGTGTTAATTGAAAGGCTCTACAACAAATATTCATTTCAACCGTATTCACAGTAGTTCTAAAATAGTTATAGAAATATATGAAAGAATGCATTTTCTTGTGAATTTCTTATTAGAAAAATACTCATATTACTGAAGAAAGGTAGAATGATACTCAATTTATTAGTCAAAGAAATGCCTTCTTTCCTTCTAAATAATTTACATTTCCATATCAGAGCAATAATAGAGAAATCTTTTATTAACTGTAAACCATGAAAGTTATTTTAGGAACTCTTCAAATAATAACAATAAAAGGCTGTGGGGGGAGGGACTAATCTCCATGACGTAGAACTGAAAAACAGGCTTTACTTTCAGCACCATTTAACGCTATTCAATTAATATGCATGTAAATTTTGCAAAATATTATGAATCAACAGTGAAGAGTTCAGCTTTTAAGTGGGCTGTATCAATGCAATAACCATTCACACCTGGGCTAGAATAAGCACCACAGTAAGGCACAAAATTTTAAACTCTGTTCTAGATAGATTTTACATATTACTCTGCTAATCGAATATATTACAATTGAAAAAACACTAGTATACAATAAACATCAAATAGAGCTATCTACAAAATGTCGGAGAAAAAATATAACGGCACACTGCGATTCATTACAGAATAAAGTATCACAGAAATTATGACCAGCAAAACTTAAGATAATACACCTAAAATTCATAAACAAATAAGTATCCGAAGAGGGCAAAATGTCGTTACAGTAGAAACTTAAATGAGAATATCTTTCATTATGATACATAAAAATATACAGTTATTTTGATTTAATTATAATGCTAAGGTTGCTTTTAAACAGGAGGGAGGCAAATCACAGAAAAGCCAAAAAAGCCTAATACTTTAAGTACTTCTAATAATAAGAGCTCAAAACAATCAGCAAACTAAAATCATGATATGACACTATCAAATATTAATTCTCAATCAGACTTCTATTAAAAAAAGGCAAATTTAGAACTCTAATGGCTAAGAAGACAATTAAAAATAGATCATTGCTAGAAGGCAACTCATTTAAAAGAAAATCACACTAATTATAAAATTAATAGAATAATAATTGTAAAAAACTAAAGATTCTTCACTGATTAGAAAGCTAAAATAATAATTTTATCAAATCATTAAAAATATTACAAAATCTATCAGTGATCGTGTAAATTTCCGACTCAAACCTGAAATGCAGTTTCAGGGATGATTATTAAAAATATGTCTTTCACAGCCAATTAGAGAATGAAGAGAATTTTTCACAATAAAAGAATGACGCATAGAATATTAGATGCATAAGAACACTATAAATAATCACACCTAAAAACTGATAAAATACTTTGCAAATAAATAAGTAGATTAAGTTTGCAAATTTGAAGTCTAACCAAATATGCCGACTAAAAGCAAACTTAAAATGCCAAAGAAAGCATGTTTCATGGTTTACAGTGTGATGACCTATATAGGAATTGTATGTTACAAATTACTCTCCCCAACGGGAAGTGGGGACCCTACCTGCCAACCTTGCGGCAAAGGGTCATGACGGACGGTCAACGTCATTTCATATGTTGGAGCTAGGAGTGCCATCACTGCATCCTTATGTGAAGCTTGACACACATCAGCACCATTGACCTGCAAAAAGAGCAAAAGCAGTTCAGTTTAGTTATATTAACATAGACAAAAAACTACTACTACTTTATTAATTATTAAAGTATTTATTATAATTTTACTCTCAACTTCTCCTTTGCACTGTTAGTGACTCTGATATTCTTCACACACCCTCTTTCATTTTATTTGCTCACTTGCATGAAATTTTCACTTTAAAAATTGTAAAACGTGTCAATACACTTGATATTTCAGTTGTTCTGATTTTACAGGAATCAAACAACAAATTAAAATAATATAAAATAATAATAATAAAAATAAGTTATAAAAAAATTTCAAAAAAAACGACCATGATTTTTTTTTTATATATGATGTCAATAGGGCAAGAGACAGTGCAGAAGCAATAATGAATAACAATAGAATCTTAACCGAAAAGTTGAAATATATTGAGATAAAATCAAAAATCGTATCTAATTTATCTTGAATATCCAAAAGTCAATCTCAATTGAACACTAAAGAAATTCACAATTAATAACTTTTGGAACAGATCTTTTATAAATCTTTATATTATATAGCTTTTAAGATCAAGCCTTGCCATTTTAGTAATTCAATCACAATGTAACAATGATTCAAACAGAATAATAACTAAATTTTTAAATCAAGATTAATTTTATTTTTGGCCTTCTAAAGAGACAATAATCAAAAGTAGCTATCAATACATGATTGATTAAAATTTTGAACAGTTGAAATAGACAAAAATAAGTCACTGATATTTAACCCCCACCTAGATATAAGTTTCAAGTCTCAGCAGCGAAATTAACTCTTCATACTGAAAGGTCCGAAGAATAATGTGCAACCAACCTACGGTTCGAGAATGCTCCACTCAGAAAAAATTTCCACCTTGGGGAAAAGGGATATTTCCTAGAACTGTTAGGGAAAGTTCGCTGTAATCCTCAAAACTGACCATTAGCATTTCAACCCCAAACCAATTTCTTTCAAATAAAACCCCTCAAGATTGTCAGCCCTCATTGCGGTTTTTGAGGGGGGGGGGGCAGGGCGCTCAGAGAACTATTTTACTCTGCAGACGGTCATAAGCGGAGAGGAGAAACACGAGCGCATTCTCGGAGTATTTTTGGTGACTTCATATTTCATGTTGGAGAAAATGGGGGCGGAGATTATCGGCGGTCACTTAAAAATTCAAGGACTTTTAAGGACCTCATCCTTTTTTCAATGAATTCAAGGACCTAATTTCATCAAAAAATTTTCAAGGATTCTCAAGGACCGTGGGAACCCTGTTTCAGTGAACACATCAGTAGATGAATAAGAAGATCATAAAATTTTTATTTTTGCAAGATTATTTCCTTCACCCTTACAAATGGCAAAATTCACAATAATATATACTTTTTAATGTTTGGAGGGGAAAAAAAATCAGATTGCAAATTTAAATAACTTGCAAAAAAAAAATATCAACTTTAAACACTTATTTGCCCACTGGATGAAGTTATGGGATCAGAGTAATTGCCCAGTTGGATGGTTGATTTACATTTATGGCTGTTAAAATAAATAAAGATTTCAATTTTTCTTAGTTCGAAAGAAATTTATTAAAACAATTCAATATGTCTATATTCTATATATTTCTATTCTCTGAGATTTTAGAAAATCTTGAACTATTAAAAACACAATTTATTAAATTATAATTTATGCTCAGGAATTTCATGTATCAACTTCAATTTCACAGAATAAGATAGATGGTTTATTTCATGTCTAAAACAGTTAGGCAATTTAATTAAACAGAAATGCACATTTTCAATAGAAACAATGATTTTCAGGTGTAATAAATATATATAAAACTTACTTTTAACAGTCTATCACCAACTTTTAGTTTTGCAGTCTTGGCAGCTGCTCCTTCTGGGACAATCTAAAATGAATTATCAGTAGTAATTATTTGCTAAAATTTTATATCTTCAACAGGAATCAAATAAATAATAAAATGGGGGCGGAGATACAACTTTATGTTCAAATTTAAAAGCTTATATTATTGAGTATTAGGAGACCAGTTGTTTCTGGCAATGACATAATTCAAAATCCATTTTTTACTACAGTCCTCTTTGCAATGTGTTGGACTACTGAGCAACAAAACAATTTTACATATATTGGCTAAGTAACTTTTGCCAGTTGATAAAATAATTATTTAGTACAACATTAGACTTTCACCATTATCTCTCCATTTAAAAAAATGCAATAAACTAATCAGTAATAGCTACATTGTTTAGCACCAGCAAATGCATTTTTCCAACCCTGATACAACATTAGAGCTTAAAAACAATCAACTAGAAAAATTAGAATGAATTTAAAAATAAAAAAACATTTTTAACTTAAAACAAAAGAAACAAAAAAATTTATTTATAAACAATAAAATTTAGAAAATACAATCTAAACAATGTTTATGTAGTGTGCAATTGTAGCAGCCAAACAAAAAACAATGGAAACCAATATCATACAGAGAAAGCCAAAAATCAAAGATAAACTCGGAGGTAATCGGAGGAAAAAAAAAAAAAGAATCCATTCTAGCCCATTTTTTCAAGGGCTAAGAACTTTATTCGAAATGTATTCAAAATAATAATTGGGAAATTTTTCTGCAAGAAGCTTGCATTACGCCAAACAACATTACTTAAGGAGGAAATAGCCTAAATTTTTTTCCAAACATTCTCAAAATATGCTGTGCTGTGATCATTTGCATGAACCTCTAATTATCACCAAATGTGCCCTCATCTACTTTTCACTGCTTTTGCAGAATACTTTATTTCTGGTATTGTGGCACAGATCCTTTCACTTCACTAATTAAAACCTTTAAAATCTTTTGTATTTATTGAACCTCAATTTTTTTTCTCTCTATCAAAACTCCTTTTATGAGGAAATGTCCCTCTTAGCAAAAATTAAACGCCTTGCATTCTCTTTCCAACATAAAATTAGAAAATCTATTTAAATGCGACCTATTTCTGATGTGAAGGGAAGCTTTCACTGAATTGGAAGAACTCCGAAAATTACACTCCGGTGCCCGATGCCCAAATTTTATCATATATTTTTTTGTCTAAAAATATAGGAACTTGCGTAACAATTTGGATAGGGTGGATTATAAGACATCTATATTTGATATTTTCAGCTAGTTTATTGAAAACGCCACTCTCGCAGCTCTGAAAAGTAGCAGCAAATCAGTTAGGTAATTGGGGCATCTTTAGAATTCAGTTTAAAACATCATGGTCTGAAGTTACATGAGGGTAATTTTGGGGAGAGGTTTTGATTCATGGTCAACTTGTTTGAATTGTAAACAATGATAACACCAGAGCTGGCATATCATCCTCCAAACTTCCATGCTACACCAATGTGAGGGCATTTGATCTACAATTACTAATTTAGGGTATACCAGCAAATATACACAGCAGATTCTCGGAGAAATCAAGCTTAAAACTCATCAAATTGAGTCCATATCACCAACCCCATCGCAGCCCTACAGAATTTGGAAAAATTTAACATACACTTTTAGAAATTTTGGTGACCATTTTCTTGAGTTGCATTTTTTACTGCAACTGGTTTTAATAGCAACATGCCAAAGTAAAATGCAATGGGACAGATCAGAAGGTAACAAAAAAAAAAAAAAAAAAAAAAAAAAAAAAAAGGGACGGATGAAAAAGAAAAAAAAAATTTTAAAATCTATAATTATTTAATGCGTCTAAAATACAAAAACCAAAGAATTGAAAACACAATACCTTTGAGATAAAAATACCAGGTTCTCCTGCACCAAACGGATGGCAGGAATGATCGATGCCTCCGATGATGCTTAAACCTAAAGGACCACCAGCCTTCACAAGACTAACTTCCTAGAAGATTATGAACATAAAATGATTTTGCCTTATGTTTTATAAATACCATCACATAATAAATGAAAAATGCTCAAATGCAAATACAGAGCTTTACATTTTAATTGCTTTTACTTTATGATTTAACCCCTTAATAGTACATCCCGAGCTCAGTTGATGCATAGAATGTGGCATTTTCACACTTATAATCTAAAATTAAATCATTCACACACATCATTCGATACGATACACGTTCACACACATTATCGTTCAATATGATACACGTTCACACACATTATCATTTGATAAGATACACGTTCACACACATTATCATTCGATATGAAACACGTTAACACACATTATCTTTCGATACATGTAACACACATTAATACATGTTATTATTCAATACACATTATCAATTGACACACATCTGACAAAGCATTCCCAAAACAGAAGGGAATAATCTAATTAGACAGTACAGAATACTACACTTTTAAGGGATTAAATATTACTAGCTGATGTATCTGGCAGCCCTCAGGGTAAAAATACTTCGGTGCCTAATATTTCTTATGTCAAAAACACATGTATAAAATATTATAATAATCAAAATCCGCCCTCTTCGTCAAATACTTTTTAAAAAATTAAAATATCAGTTGAACCAAATGACTTTTAAAAACTGCCAAAAGCTAATTTTCCCCAGAAGTTATTAATAATTCTTAAAGAATGATATGAAATGTAACTAAAGATCATGATTTTTCAGTTCTATTTATATGGAATAGCGATTGATGAAATTCCGACATAGAATCTTTCAATAGTCTGCGTCTTTATTTTTAATTAAAATGAGAAAATCTATTGCATCAAAGATTTTTAAAATCTCATAGCTTTTTACAAAATTACAGACTGACCCGAACAATTTTTAAAACCTCCAGAAACCTAATTTTTTCAATAGTTATTAACAATTTTTAAAGAAGCACACAAAATTTTATTAAGCAATGTGAGTGGTAACTGAAATAGGTGCTTACCGCATGGGATATGAAGGCAGCCACTTTAAACAGTGAATTTAAATCTCCATCGACATTTAAAAGCTAGTAGTTTTGAATCAATTTTTAAGTAACAGGAAACTTCTAAACAATTTTCCAATTAATGAGATATTTTTCAATATCAATAAGGTAAAAAAGAAATCTTATTTTCTCCATACATAAAAAAAGGGCGTTTTTTTTAAATTTTATTTATTTATAAAGATACAGTAGAACCCTGGGAATCCGAACTAATTGGGGCTGACCTTTGCTCAGATTTCAGGGAAATTCAATAAAATACTCTAGATATACCAGATGCAGTAAAGTACTGACTTTGGGTGTTCTGCGAAAGCGTACAGAAACAGCATGCGGAGATTCACATGCTACAGTGACAAACAAGTTGAGGGTAACAAGAAGATATCTGTTTGTTTCTACAAATTAAGGTGCTGTATTCATTCTTAAAAAAAAAACAATTCAAATACTTCTTTTCAGTCAGGAATAAACATTGGCTTTGTTTCTGATTCATAATTGTTATTTTCCCTTCATTTTTCAGAAAATTAAAAAATTCGGATTATCTGGAATTTTGGATTCCAGGGGTTCAACTGTATACACATTTATATTAAAAATAACATAGAAACAAAATCCTATGCATTTACCTCTACTTCACCACTGGAATTGACGTGGTTCAAACAATTCATTTTAGTGTAGGCACATGTCGTATTGTCTTTCACTGGCTCTTCAGTCTTTCCATGATCAACATTATTACAAGTCTCACTTGTAGTGTTGACTACCGGTGATGGAGTTGTTGTGTGAGTGGTAATGGGTTCTAAATCTAGGGGATCATTTCTTAGTCCAGGTAACTTGGTATACAGTGAGAAAGCAGGTTTCGAGTCTGCAGAAGACAGTTCAGGTCTCTTGTAAGAACCTGTGTACGAAGGTCTATTGGCCATGTAAGAACTGGAAGAATAAAATTTCGGTGTGTATGGTCGAGGCAGCCCAATAAGTTTGGGAGACTTCTGGCCTAACAATGATGATGAAGAAAGGGATATGGATGATTTCTCGGGCAAGTGTGGAGTGTTTGGATCTCTTGGTACAAGCTACAAAAAAAAAGTTATTTTGAAATTATATGATAAAGTTTACAATATATTCTTGCTGATCAAACAAATTTTGTGCGCAAAGAGTGCGTAAATTAGATAAAAACAGTTTTTAAAAACATGCCTCTATCAGGGTATTAAAGGCAGATTTTTTAATTTTTTGGTCTCTAATTCACAATTTATTACTAAAAATAATATAGAATCTTTAAATTATTTTTTTCTCAAATTCACTACCAAGTGGTATCATTTGCGTAGAATCAAAACTTAATTATATTAATCAATTATATGATAATTAAAATATGAAAACATCGAAACAGTGTACTGTCATTGAGAACACACAAGTGTACAAAACTTCAAAAATCTAGCAAATGAGGAAGCGAGTGAAAAATCAATTGCAAAATTCCCTCTTCACAAACTGAAAACAAGACAAGTTAATTAAAGTGTGAAAAATATGCTAATTGAAAAAAAAAACATGGATATTTATCACAATGGTTCAAATAAATTTGTTTTGCAGGTAGATTTCTTCATAACTATCTTCACAAACTACTGATAAAAAAAAATTCCATTCTTTCAAAATGGCCCTCACTTACATTTTATATAAATATATATGTAATAAGTTCTATGGCATCAAAAACTGCTTGTTTTCCTATCATTAAATCTGGTTTATCACATGGGTGATTGCGATCTCATTTGAAAAATTCAAAAGACATGGTGGTGTAAAAATTTGACATAATTTATGCTAATTTAGAATACTAACACAATACACATTTCCAGATGCATACAACCAGTGGCGGCTTGTCAGCTCAAAACAAGCACTGCTGCAAAAGTTTAATAGACCTAAGTTGTAGGAAATTTTGTGCTGATTATTTTGATATATAATGATGATTTACTAAAAATGGATATCTTTTGAGTTATAAGCAAAAAACTGGAGGGAAAAAAATTTATATTTTTTGGCTATAACTAGATTCCAACAAAAATTATTGGTGGCAAACATCAGAATCTTAATCAGCACCTGAAAAAACATAAAGAAACAAAAAATTGCAACTCCTCCAGAATTGGATTAAAAAAAAAAATTAATGACAGAAAAAGCGAAAGAGAGGCAAATGAGGATATCGTGCCAAATGAGAGTTGAAAAAAATGCATCTCAAATGAATGCAATTTCAAGCGGAAAAATGGTTGCTTTTCTCCCGCTTCGCGTTGCTCACTGCGTTAATATCGGATCCGTAGGAGGGGCAAAATTTGATGCAGCTCTGCTCTGTCTCTCTCTTAATTCTTGATTGATTTTCCATTTGCTTTTTACATTTTTTATTACTTTTTTGCCAATTTCGTAGATCACTGAATTCTCAAAGTGGAAAAGTAAGTCAATTAGAATAAAAACGAAAATAAAATCTTTTAAAATAATTTCAGGGGGAACTGCTGCTCTTATGGACAAGCCACCACTGGCTAAACTATAAAAAAATAATAACTGTGGATCCATTTTTTATGGAGTTATGTTTCTGCTCATAAGCTGTAAATTAAATATCATCAGAAAATTTGAATAAATAGTCTGGGATTGGCGACAGAATTTAAAAATGTTTATGTTATTTCTAATATACATCCATCAGGCGACTTCTCTGACAGACCTTTTCTCATACTTACACATTATATATGATACGTTTTCTGTTAAGTTATACCGTGAAGAGTCAGGGTCACTGCGAGTATGTGGATAAGAAGCCACCAGATACGCAAGCGGGGTATCGCTTCTCTGGTAGGTACAATAATGTCCACTGCTGGTGATAGTGTGTGCCTCCTACAGGAAGCATTGGGCTGTGGCCAGTGATGGCTACTAGGACTCCGGCCTCAGCAGCTCTTATGGACGAGCCGCCAATGCATACAACACACTTTGTAACTTTTATTAAGCAAAACAAACAGCATAACTTTTAAAAGTTATGCTGCTTGAAGGAATTCAAAATAACAAAAGTTCAGTTTGAGCAGGGACATTCTGATGCAGGCATTTCTTTTCACTTAAAACTTCCAAGCATTCGATTAGAGCTTGATTTTGGCTTATCAATAGGTACTGGAGATGTGTAACTACAAAAAATGTTAATGGAATGTAATTATCTCTAAAATATTTCTCAAAGGATAGCAAGAAAGATTTTTTATGCAAAAAGTTTACATGCATTGCGTTAATGAGTATACAGAGTTCGTTGAAACTGTTCGATAATAATACGACCCATATAATTAATCTCTGAATGATATTTTTTTTCTCCAAAACAAAATTAGAAAATGTAAAAACAAAGAATTCCAAATATAATTGAACCACAATCACTCCCGTCATTATTTTTAAAAATAGCATGCCTTGTGGTATTTGCATAATAGGGCTGTGCCGATTTTCGATGCATCGGAAAATATCGATGTTACGCAATCATCGCCGTTCCTATGTCTATATTGTCTTTTTTTCGAAGCATCGGAAATTCCGATTTACCCGCGATGATGTGTACGATGTTTCCCGATGCATCGTAGACATCGATATCCACACGCGCCGCGAAGAGCATTGTTCCCGATCGCACATCGATGACTGCAAGTACGCGGCATTTCTCCGGTCATCAGTGACTACCGTGGCGTATCTTTCTTCCATCGTGACTCATCAAGCAGAGGCATATGTTGCGAAGTGCGGATCGTTGTGCTGACACGATGAATCCCGATGAAAATAACTCATCTGTCAGTCATCGAAACGTGCATTACTTCGTGTGGCCTCGTGCTTTCTTCTAATTGTGTAAATTCTCTGGTGTTTTAATTACAAGGGTATAATTATCAATCCTGCCGGTTTGGTTGAAGAGAAGATCGTATTAATTGTTTTTAATATACAATTTATTGTTGATAACTAGTCAAATTTATAGTATTTTTTGACAATTCATTTGTTAGGTAACTAAGGATTGAGTTTATTATAAGCATATAAATGTCTTAATCAACCACTCAAAATTGTAAGAATGGAAAATTAGGCAATAGTAAGTGCGAAACATTGATGTATCGAAATATCGCGATGTTAGAGTGGCGATACATCGCGATGCAAAAACTTGAACATCGCCCAGTCCTATTGCATAAGTTAGTTATTATCTGGAAACTGCTCATTTGCACCTGAACATCAAATTTATTAAATGGTGAAATAAACAAAACTCCTGCAATTTTTTTCTTAAAAGTAGAAATTATCATGGGGAATTCACGGGAGGCTGTCTCTGCAGAACGGCCGCTGGGATTGAGGGGCATAGACTTATTTGCCTTACTCAACTGTGACTAAAGTAGTGTACTGTGTAAAGTAGACTATGCGACTATTAACTCTATAGTGACTATTAGTGTAGTGTGACTATGTGGCTCTATCTATGCAATATTCTTCGAGATTCACAATTTGTAATTACGGTCAACAGCAATTCCAAATTATTAAATTCTTTTTGCAATCTTCAATGTCAACCTTTCTCTATTAAATGAGACTAAAACCAACTCTCTATGTCATTTGGTTGCAGAGCTATAAGCGTTTAAAAATAACACGAAAAGCGTCATAATTTTTTCCTTTCCCGACACACCGTTAGACCACTATGGAGATATGCAAGTCTACGTAAAAAACTCAACATATTTCAGAAAATGCAATAAAAAATTTCTACAGTAGATGCAAATTCCAGATCACTGCCAACATGAATTTTGGTGGACACTTTACTTTGAAGACAATTTGAAATTTGTCTCTGCAATCATTTATAAACCAACATAACAAATAATAAGGAATAATCCATTTTCAAAATTAGACATTTCCTGATTGATAAGTCTGACTAAATATAACTAAACACATTTGGTAAAAAATAGACTTCCAACATTAATCAACTGTGTAACTTTTTTTTATTAACCCTTTCTGGCACACAACATTAAATTCTTTGAAATATAATGAAAAAACATCATGAACGGGTTTACTTTATTGTCTAGAAATTGAATATACAATTTTTTTTAATTGCCTCCTTCCACGGGGGGGGGGGGGCCCCAACGGGGACACCTCCCCCATATCCAGATCCCATTGAGAACAGCGATCTTGAAATGTTCAAAAAATAAAATTTATTCTTACAGAAAATAATAAATTAAAACTTCAAGAATATAGGAGAAAAATTTTCGAGTGAATTTGCTAAAATTGTAAACGTCAAATACTCTAAAAATACCCTTTTTCAAAATCAAGAACTTTCACATTTTTAATCTCCAATATTTCCGGATTGGAAACAAAATTTGGTAGTGCTGCTATCTACATTCTAAGAGGAGCACTATTATCTTCATTTTCGTGTAATTTTCAGGATTTTAAAATGGATTGGGATTTTTTTTTAGAAAATTTTAAATTTGGTGTCCTCTTTTGCGACCACCACCACGTCAGAAAGGGTTAAGAAGTATTTTTTATTAAATCTACTATTCCAGTTATTACTCTTTTGTAACATCGTAATACCAAGCATGAATTTTCATACAGTTTAATTAACAGAAAATAGAAAGCTTATCAGATGTTGTAGGGTTAAAATACTGTTGCTTATCATAAAATTAAAACATATCGTCACTTTCTTAAGCATTTGCTTGACAAACACTTCAGCATACTGTTAAACTGAAAATGTTGCAATTCATTCACTGAAGAAAGTCGATGACCTTTTAACCAAATCATTGATACAAAAGTCAACAAAAATTGCATTCATAATTATTCATTACAGAATACAGACAGTGTTTCAAAATTCCTTACTTTCTGACGCTGCACAACAAGCCGAACAAAACGATCGAGACCACTGAGGAGAGAAACAGCTTGATCTTGCCGTGCTCCATCCATATCGACTCCATTTATAGTTAATACTTTATCCCCAACTTTTAGCTTTCCATCTTTCACAGCAGCACCACTTTCAGCTATTTTAGCTATGTAAATGCCCTAAAAAAAGAAAATTTGAGTCAAACAATAATAAACATAATATTTAAAATTTAATGAATTCAATTAATAAGGATACAGAAAACAAATGTCCTTTTAATGACTCACAGGCAGCAATATTGTATTATGAATACCTGCATGCCAACATTTTGATTAAAATTGGGCAAATTTTAATGTAGAAAATGTGTTCTAAAATATATGTTTCAGAGATATGCAACTTCCAAGAATGGGCATTAAACTCAATCAATGCACATAGGGTTGACTTTTCATGACATTAAGCCCTTAACACACAATTACGACTCTGACACGCGCATTGAATTACAGAAATTTTGCTATTGAAATCCGTATTTAAGTCAACGTAACAATTAATTTTAAATATAAAAATCATCCGGACAAGCTTAAATGTCTCGAGCATCCTTTACCATCTTAAATAGATTGAAAAAATAATAAATATCTCAAATGGGTGGTGGCATCTTATTAGGAGCTTAAATAAAATTTTAAGTCAAAGGGTTAATCATTCCATGTAAAATACGTTTCCAATGTATAACATGAATTTTACAACTAATTTAGCCTACCACCACCACAGGCATAGAAAAAGAATCAAAAAGATTTCAATAAAAGTAACAACCTAATTCAGCTATTGATAATAGTTTAGATATGCTGTTCATGCAGCATTAACTAACAATTTTCTATTTCAGTCATTTCAGGTTAAGGCAGTTTGTGTTATACACAGTTTTTCTTTTAATCATTTGGCTTGAAGATTGAAATCTGTAGAGACTTGCACTTCTACAAAACTGGCCCCCCCCCCCCAAATCACTGATCAGGTATGCTGTTTAGAAAGTAAGCCTGTGCCGAAATAGCCCAACAACAATAGAACTAAGAATTATAAAAACAAAAGTAAGTGCCAGCGAGAGAATTTGGATCAAAGCATTAATGTTTATACTGGAAGATAAAATTATGAATTTCTGCTTCCTACTACTAATTATGCATAACGCACCACAATTAAGTGAACACTGTATAGGACTTATGTGCATGCACGACTAAATATTTAACATTTTATCAGCTAGTTTAACTTTGCAATACAATCAGGGGTTCATTGATGCCAAATATGGTGAAATGTTCATTTTAATGAGATACATGAAAAGATTACGACATAAAGTATAACAAACAATACTGCTTGCCAAAAAAATTGCACAAATAAAAAACTCGATACGATTTATGCTATGTAAATAAGTTTGTGCATAAAGAAGCACAAGTAGCAAAATTGTGAATTCCATAAATTTCAGTCACCTTCATTAGAATTAAATCAGCTATAAAAGCATATGCAAGAAAAAAGATTTAATGTTCAAGCTGTTTTTTGAAGAAAAGTAATGGAAACTTAAAAATTTTTTCTCTCTTAATGCATAAAAGTTGCAAAAACCATCACTTCAGTCCTGCATACATTTCTTAATTACATTCAAAGTGCTCCCTACATACTTAACAACAAATAAGAGTTTCTTTTTCAGGATTTATTATTTTGTTAACCTGCAAGTCATGTTGCAACTGAAATAGGCAATACATACACTTATAAGTATCAGTTTTAGAGCTATATTTCTGGATGATAATGCTTTCAACCCTTAAGTACTTGCGCCAATTCACACAGCAAAATTTCCTGTTCGGTGTATTTTGTACACCAAATACAGTACAACCTCAAAAATCCGAACTGTTTGAGGGTTTGGAAGATCCGGATTTCGGAAATTTCTGGATTTTAGATATCTTACTTAAACCAATAGAGATGTCAAAGTTCTGATGTCACGGTGTAGGTAAGTTATGTCACAATTAAGCGCACATGTGCAGACGTCTACAAAACAGACCCGGGAGTCATAAGGCAACCGTCAATTGTTTGCCCTGGTAACGCCTCTGATGTTTGCGCATGCGCAACCAATCGAGACGAATGCAGATCTACACGTTGACATCAATTCCAACAACTCCATATAAAAACACGTTTTAAACAATAAAAACATAAAGAGACATTAAAAAATGATACAAAGACAAATATATATATATATATAGTAGTTTAAAATGAATAAAATTTCCACATCTTGCCTCAAGCATTCTAGCTTAAAATTTATTTAGCTAATTTTTTTCTCATCACGAGTTGAAAAAAAACCGCCCGGTTTTCGGATTTTTGAGGTCGGACTGTAATTCTAAATTTCTAGGTAAAAAGGTTAATGCTTTATAAGATTAGTTTTAAGTCAAATACAATAACCATATGTTATAATAATAATAAATTAAAATAGACATTTATGACAATATTGCCTAATAATATAATTTGAGAAATGCATATTGAAGATTAGCAGATTTACAAATTTATATACAATTATAATAAAATAACACAAACAAAAGGCAATAGAAATATTTTAGTTAGAAATTAAACAACTTTAATCCTTCATTAAAGCACAAAAAATCCAGTTAGAGCTAAAATAGTACTTATTTAGTGTCAATTTCTGCAGTTTTTAGCTAGACTTAACGATACAAAGACTTCGCTCAAGCTCTTAGGTTCAAATGAACGAAAATAAAAAAAATCCTACATCACTCATCATAAGTCACTTGTAGATTAGCTGGGAGAAAAAGTTTACGGACGAAGCAGAACTGAAACAGCGGTTTAAAGCTCCAATGGTGTACAAAATACACCAGAGCAAGTAATTAAGAGTTAAAATGTTTCAGGAAGTTCAAATGTAAATAAATAATCATCTAACATAACTTACATCACCACCTCCCACATCATTTGGCTTCTCAACGATGCTCAAACCAAGACCATTCTGTTCTCTGATGAGTGTTGTATGCAAAATCTGAGGTATATAATAAAACCATTTTTAATAAGTATTATTTCAATGAACCAAATGCAAAATTATACAAATACCTCAGGATTTAAATAAAAGTACATCTTCTCAATAAAAATTAAATTAGAAAAACGAATATGAAATTGAAGAAAATAACATTTAGCACCTTTTAAAAACTGCTAAAAATGCAGCATTGAACAAAATGATGGTAATTCTTTCATCTAATTTTTGATTACCAAATGCTTCTAACTAGAATGACAGTCAACATTCTTATGAAAAACACACACTAAATATGCATACTTTGTTAAGTATCAACGGTGTATTTAAATCAGTGAAACTGCGCAGTTTGGCCAAATAAGATAAAAACATCTTTTAAAAAAATACTCAAGATTTTAAACAAATATTTAATGCAAACATATCCAAATAAACACAGAAAATATTTACTTTTTCTTGTTCAATCAAATATTTTACCTACACTATACCCAATACAATTATAGCAAACTTATTTAAGAGTGATTTTAAATTTTAAAGCATAATAAAACTAAAAATCTGAGCACTTCAATTTAACAACGACAACAAAAAAAAATGTTTATACAGTAAAAGAAGTAATTTGTTGTGTATAATTATTAGTATACATGTACTGCACACAAATAACAAACATCATAAAATAGCTTTCAACATTTTTTTAAAAAATCAATTTAATGAAATATTATAATTTTTCTAACACATCAACTTCTGGCAGTTTATGGAATATATAAATTTAATTCGATTATAATTTTTTTACAGCTATTTTTGTTCTTAAAAGGGAGGTATCAACTGTCTTCTGTTTTAATAAATAGCAATTATATCATGGTTGAAATTCACACAATACGTGTCTTGCATTCCAAATGTGAGTGCATGTGTGTGTACTAAAACTTTTGTATAATTTATTTATCTTTGTCCATTGTTGACAGCAATTCATGTTTTTTAACCCTGGATTTTGATACATTCCGGTTCTGAAATATGCGGCAATTTTAACGGGATTTTGGGATTTAACTGAATTATGATGCATTAAGAACAAATGACAATGAAATAGACTTGTAGCACCATCTGGAGGCAAAACGAAATGTGAAATAACGACCATTATAGTATTTTTAACCTACACGGAGGAAAAACGGGATCTTTATTGAAAATACGGGAAATAAACTCAGGCAAGCTATTTTCACATGACCTGTAATAGGACACGGATTTTGTATCCAGTGGAAATGACGGGAGTTGTAAGTGGAGCGTTAAGGATATCAGTTCTTTTGTATTGCATGTCTATATCTGCATACATAACAAATAAGAAAAGCAACAAAACAAATGATTATTGAATTACATTCCATGAACACTAACATCTTCAACAAGACACTCTTACATACACAGGGTTCATACACATTTCCTTAAAAGAAAATCAAGGACTTTTAAGGACTAAAAAAACCAAAAAATAAGGACCTCTAAATTGAATAAACTTAATGAATTGTTGCAGGCATTTTTAAATAAAATGCCTCATTTTTGCAAATTCAACCTATTAGATGATAAAGTATAATATAAAACATAGAAGATACATTACAAATTTAACACAACAAAAACTCTTAAAAAATTGGGTTAATAAATTTACAAAAAAAAAAAACCCATGAAACTGGTAATCAAATTAAATATCTTTTAATTCCAAACTTTTTTCATTCAATTTTACATCCAAGGTATTTATTTAAATTTTTTTTCAGTAATTGTTTTTCTTAGTTCATGCGATTGAATAAACGTCCTTATTATGAATAAATGTTCTTTGACTTTTCAGCTTCATTAGCTAAATCATTTGCTTCCCCATTTGTTTGGTGTATTTGCAGGGTGCGTACTCAAATTTGTAGAAAAAAGTAAGCACTTTGTAAGCACCTTAAGGGGAAAAGTAAGAACTCTTTTTTCCTTCTTTTAAGTTAACACGATTTAAGAAATAAAATATGCAGGAGAGAAATTTAGTACCTATCCTACTGTCATGACTAGAATACATTCTCATTAACTTGTTGCAGAAAAACATTTCTACATGCAGAAAAATAAACCAAAAATACTTATGCAACAAGATTTTGAGGTACAAAAATAGAATGATAAATCATTAATTTCAATTACTTTTATACGTAAAATAGTTCTTGCTCGGAAAACTCATAACATCTTCTTAAAAATAATGAGTTTTTAAGCACCATGATAAAAAATAAGCACTTTTAAGGGCCTTCAAAAAAAAAAAATAAGCAGTTTTTAAGCACTTTTCATGACCGTACGCACCCTGATTTGGTTTGGAACATTTTCTTTTGTTTTAAAAAAATCTATTTCCTCCTAGAGCTTTTCATTTCAGTTGTTTTGTTTCAGTCTTTTCTTTGGATCTTTCACTTTCTAAATACTGCATGCATTATGCTCTAGCTGAGGTGGCAAAAAGTAAGGACTTCCAAGGACTTTTTAAAAATGGGGCATAAAAATAAGGATTTGTAAGGACTAAATGTAAAAGTAAGGACTTTTCAGGACGCGTGCAAACCCTGATACAAAATTATTAATAAAAATGAAAATTTTTAAATGACACAAGATAGAAGAAAATATTTTTTCCCCAAAGATTTTAGGGGGAGGGGGAACACTGCAAAAGTGTGACGCATTGATAGAGTGAGTACTTTAAGTAAATTTGAATTTTAATCACATCCACATTTTCATTTTTAATGAATATTTAGAAATGTTCTTTTCACTGCAGTTTAAATTTCCTTTTCAGCATTTTATGAATTTTCATTCGATCATCAGATTGTTTATAAAAATTTTTCAACTTTTTACTACGTCAAAAAAGATCTTTAAGAACTGTTTTATTTTTCATTATTTTCAACTTTAAAGTCTCATATTTTTCATTATTCATTCTCATTAAATCTTGTAATGAATCTGCCTTCAAATTCACTACCAGGAGTTTGATTGAATAAAAATTTATCAATTGATTGATGATTAAGCTCAGAAAATATAAAAATATAGTAGTCATCAAGAACACTAAACTGTACAATACTCCATATTTACAAACATGGAAAAAGTGGAGAAATTGAAAGAGAGGAGAGGAAAAAAAAAAAAAGAGACTAACTTCAAATTTGATATCGTAATCGTCCGAAGCCTGTTTCCTGAATGAAGGTGATGCAGATTCAGAGATTTTAGGAGCGGAATCTTCCTCTTTAGGTATATCAATGGTTAGGTTTAACTTGTTTTTTGAAGGAGTATCATTTGCAGTAGGTATTTTCTCTAATGTTTCAGTCACAACCTGCTCTTGTTCAGGTTCCTCAGCAACAGCCGTTTTCTGTACAATATTGCTTTCAGAGGAATGTTTATGGTTTTCTTGTAAGGGTTCTTCGACAGGTTCACTTTTAGACACTTGTTGATATGGTTCCTCGACATTGCCATTTTCCAAATTGTTATTCGTTGGTGATTCAACAGGAGACTGCAAGAAGAGAATAGGAAAAATATAATCATAAAAATATTAAGCAACTACAGACTTAAGAAATTATGTTCAATAAAATGAACACTTATGATACTGAGCATTGGTCCAGATGTTTCTCTAGTAACATCACACCATTTGTCATTAATTTCAATAGGAGGCACTTATAATATTCTGAGTCAGGGAATGAAGTTTTTCGAATGCTGCATATAAATGTATTTAATTAAATCGGAGGTTCTCAACCTGCGATACGGGTACCCCTGGGGATACGTGAAATCAAAGTTGGTAATGGCAGAAACAAAAAAGCACAAGGAATTAAAAAAGTTACAGAATTTTGTTTCCTCAAGTTAATACTTGCTATACCACTTGACTACTTTAATAACTGATACCATTTGAAAAGTTGACAAGTAATGCGAAGTCTTATAAGTTAATGCGAAATTATTACAATACTGATTTCATTTGTTTTGGCGTTGAACTAATACTATTGCAAAAATGCAATAAAATGTAAAATAAAAAACAAATCCAACAAGTGTTATTAATTCCAAACATTTGAACTCTTAAGCTAACAAAAGTCCTTAACATTATTGATAAAAGCCTCTTTGCATAGATGGATGGTTGATTACAGGCGGGGGGGAGTATATGACAGTGTAGGGGGTACGCAAAATTATAAAGATTAATCAAGGGGGTACAGGAGGGAATAAAGGTTAAGAACCCCTGAACTAATAGCGACAAACAGTTCCCAGTCAGTTGTTAACAGTTGGTACAACATAAATTCAACTTAATTTGATTGAAAATAAAAGTTTAATTTGAAATATATATTAATAAATAGAAGAGAAAATGATATTTGAATTTTTACCATCCAATTTAGAAGAAATTTCATATGAACTAGGAAAGAATCAGGAATTTATAAAAAAAATAAATGGTTTTAATAATATATCTTTTTGAAGAGTACAAATTCTCTGTAATCGTGATAATAAAAATTCTGCTACATTTTAAATTTTCCTTTAAAATAAAAGGAAAATTGTTAGAAGAAAATCAAAACTGATACAGTAATTAAATAAAGGAGGCTTAAGGCATGCAATTTGACCTTTCAATAGTTAGCTGAGAAAGTAACCTAACGTCCCCACTGAAACACATTCCATGCCTAAAAGAGCTCATTAAGATAATTTGGAGGTTAACTGTTTTAAAAATATATAACTTTATATAAAATAAGAGAATAATGAAAAATACTTAGATATCTTTAAAAGACATCACGAAATATTCATAACACCAACTTATAAAAATATGTTATGGTCACTGTAAGAAATCGGTTATTATTAATAATGACCAAATCTTTAAGCAGTTATTATCTCTATATACAAAAGAGGAAAGAATGTGTGTGCTTGTTCATTTTTTGGTTCTTTATGCACGTCCACACCGTTGGACTTACAACGACCAAATTTGGCACATAGATGGATTAACAAAAGAGGGAGCTAAAGCCGTAAAAATTATTTAAAAATTCAAATTAGATTTTTATTTATTTAATTAAATAACGAAAATTACGCTATTTTTAGACGTTTTTCATCAATAACTTCTGAAATACTTATGGTACAAAAATTATTTTCCCAACACCTTAAAGAGCAAAAAATTATCTTTTTAATGACACCAATATAATTGCCATACAATTTTTTCTCTAACTGTAATTAACGTTTCACAATTCATTTTAAACTCAAATTGCAACAATGCTTTTATTGTTATAAAATAAAATTCAAATAATTTATTGTTTCATCAAATCCTTTATTCACGTGTTTTTACCACTGTTAAAGCTAAGAAAATATTGCTTTTTTTGCTCAAGGCAGACTTCTTACTTCTGCTGTTATTTTGAAGCATGCACTTAACTTCAGTTCTTATTTCGTAGCTTTTAATATGCATTTAAATATCCAATGACGTTAGTTTAGTTAGTACGCGATGTTTCATTTAAATTTCACAAATTTTTGAATATTAACGTTGACATGGCAACATTGTCTAAAAACAATAGAAAAATGCTATTTCATATTAGAGTTTCAGATTGACTTTATTTATACTATTAATAGAGAGTATTTATATTTAGTTTTTATTTTAGAAGAGTATTTATATTTAGTTTTCACTTTAGGAGAGCATTTAATATTTAGTTCATAGAGTAGCAAGCATATACATAGAGTGGGTGTACAAGTAATAATTTACAGATCATTTCAAACATCCGGACATGTTTTGAAAAAATGAAATATAATCATGCCTCCAAAGAAACCGGTTTTCTTTGATAAAGAAAGGATTCAAAGAAGATTTATGTTTGTTGAGGAAAGTTGGTGACAATATTTTTAGAGGGGAAAAAGCAGGAGGCCGGTATTTGAAAAAATATGGATCTCGAGCAACATTGTTTATTATATACTAGCTGAAAACCCAAATTTTTATGTAGTTATTATCAATAATGACTGGTTATTAAACTGACCGTAACATACATATATAAACCAACTTACATTAGGTGGAGATGTCCCAGATTCTCTTCTAATAGTCATGACCATTGTGCTTCCAGCTGCCTTTAAAGCATCCACAGCATCAAAATGTGGAACATTTTCAAGATCTTTTCCATTGACCTTAAGAAAATACATACATTGATATCTTTCAAAACAAAATGTTCAACATAATCAAAATACTAAGCATCATTAACAGTTAAAATACATTGAGCAAAACAAAAAATTTTGCATTGTTTTTAGCCACAAACATAAATCACACTTTTAATTCAGTGCAGATTTTAATGCTATGTTATTTAAAACAAATGCATTGTTACAAAATATGACATACATTCTCACAAAAAATTGCTAGTGATTGAATACAAAATTAAACAGGAATTAAGAATTGACAAAAATATTTAACTTACTGATAAAATTTTATCTCCAACCTTTAAACCAGCTGCTTCAGCAGGGCCTCCAGATATAACTTTTGAGACAAAAATACCCTGAAAAAAATACAAACACAGAAACTCTACTAAGAAAACTTGTTTGATTAGTACACGTGCCTAACAATATACAACACTAAATTAATATATGCTTTGCAAATATAACAATAGTAAAAAATATTCAATTCAGAATTAAAATTTGTAGAAAAATATTTCTAAGATCATACTTAAAAAAGTACACAAAATGAGAAAAGATTTTATATTTTTGCAGATCTGGGGGTGCACCATTAATAAATTCATGCAATTGTGATAAATTAATTTTTTTAAAATTCAAAACAAGTAATAACCCTCCATATCTTTTAAGAAATATAACATAGAAAATAAAAGATACATTTCATATTTCAGAGGCCAAGCAAATTGTTCAAAAATAACGTAAAAAAAAAAAAGGCAAAATTAAAATTTTATTTCCCATAAAACAGTCAATGAACTTAATGAGTTCCTTCCACTTAACAATGAAAACCTGCTTCCCCACCCCCATAATTCTAAAGAAATATCCGTACCTTTCGGGAATGATCAAGTCTCCTTAATCTACTAAACAATTCAACTGCAACTCAGCTTTATAAAAAATATTATTTTCATTAACATATTACTAATATAATAGTCAAGATCTCTCAGTAATGCTCTGACGTCACCAACAATAAAACTAGAGTCATAGCACTGCGAGACATTAAACAGCATTACTTCATTGTTAGAGCACCTAAATTTCAGCAATTTAAAATTTAAAAAAGTAATTGTCATTCTAATTTCAAATTTAATAGCTTTAAAAAATAGTGAAATAAAATTTTCTATAGATAGATATATAAATTATCTCGTTATGATCAATAGTTCCCGAGAAATTTTAAATTATATTAATCATATATTTCAAATTAATTTCCGTTTTTCAATAGAAAGCAGTAAATTATGTCAGTGGTATGTCATGCGCATGATATAGTTTGGGTGCCATGATGCATCTCATTATTTATTGCAACTGTGATGATATAATTTGATAATATTTTTTGCCAACGTTTGACAAGCAGAGAAGTGCTTCGTTTTGAAACTAGATTTTCTATCTATCTAGATTATATCTACCAGATTTTCTAGATTTTTTTGAATAAAGAAATATGTAAATAAAAAAAATATTTCCCATCATAAAACATGTTTATTTTATTTCTTTTCAATCAATGTTAAACATTTCTCTCGCATATATATCTATTTAAACACGTCAAACTTGACAGGAAATCTCTCGAATGAAGAGGCAATTTGCACACATCATACCATGATGGGCGATTTTCTAGTTGAAAAGTATCTTCAATGCAGAAACTTACCACATCATCTCCTTTGTACGGTGTTGATCCTATACCACCAGCTATGCTTAAACCTAAGCCAGATGAGGTTTTATGGATCACAATTTCCATTTCTGATTCTGAAAGTTCAACATTCTGAGATTTTCCCTCCACACCTACAACAATAAAGAATAAAAATAAACACAAAACTGAACATATGCCCTAATAAGAAGAGGTGAGAAATGAGAGATTGATTGAGTACCATTGGAATTGAGGTGTTCTTTTTCCAAATCTGAGTCTTGAGATAAAAGTGACGGGGAATTTACAGATGGTGCATCATCAGTAAAATTCTTTCTTTCCGCCTGAGCTAATATTGCTAAGACCTTTAAAACAAAAATAGTACAAATAAGAAAACTATCCATATTACTAATATAATAGCCCAGATCTGTCTCTCACTGATCCGGTAACGCTCTGACGTCACTAACAATAAAATTTGTGCCATAGCACTGCAAGATGTTAAACAGCATTATTTCATTATTAGAGCACCTAAATTTCAGTAATTTTAAATAAAAAAAAAGGAACTGTCTTTCTAATTTCAAATTTAATAGCTCTAAAATAGTGAAATAAAATTTGCTAACGATAGATATAAAATTTATCTCGCTATGAACAATAGTTCCGAGAAATTTTAAATTATAATAATCATATATTTCAAATTAATTTCCATTTTTTAATAGAAAGTAGTAAACCCGTCAGTGGTATATCATGAGAGTGATATAGTTTGGACGCCATGATGCACCTGATTATTTATTGCAATTGTGATGATATAATTTGATAATATTTTTTGGTAACGTTAAAATTTACACAAAGATATCTGAAGTACAAGGAAAATTGTTAAACAACGAAAAATACTTCACACAGAATGTTGTTGACCAAGAGGTTTTTTTTAATAAAGAAATATGTAAATAAAAAAATATATATATTTCCTGTCATTTATTTTATTTGTATTCAATCAATGTTAAACATTTCTATCGCATACATATCTGTTTAAAAATGTCAAATTTGAGGGGAAATCTCTCCAATGAAGAGGCAATTTGCACCCGTCAAGATTTTCTAGCATATATATATAAAACACTAAGGTATGTAGTGCAAAAGAGGGATTATTTTCTCTTTTGAAAATAGCAGCAGCAATGATTAATTCGTTTAAAAATCAAAAGATATAATGCTATGGTACTAGACTGCAAAAAACATGTTATCTTTTGCTGATGGCAACAATTAATGTGCTTATACAAAACAGGACCGATAGTCTGCTACTATAATTGCTCCGGTCAGAACAACTTTTCTTGCAAAGAAATAAGTTCACATATTTCAAACCACGCACGGAGAGCAGTAATGCAAGTAACAGCATGCAAATGAAAGTATTCAGAGAAGATCAGTTAGAAATAAGGCATATAGGCTTAGGCAAGATAAAGAAAGTTCAGATCAATATTGAAACAAGTTGGAAGGCAAAGGTACATTCCTTTAGACTGGAGAGATAAGGAAAAGAACATTTCAACCACTATTTTCATAAGGATTAGAACTGCAAGAATAAAAGAGGGTGGAAGAAACTGCAAATGAGGAGAGCTTATGAACAAGAGGTAGCATCCATAGGTTGGAAAATCACTTTTCAGCTCATAACTTCTAAGCTAATGCGGCTATCAAAAAAATTGCAAATACAAAAATAGTTTGTTATGATAAGGCGATAATTTGAATTTTCTTCTTCAATGGTAATGTAATTATGATTAAATAAAAATTTCCACCCCCTTAGAGCTGGATAGCCCATATACAAACTTGGCTGAGATTTTCACTGTCTTACAACACATCCAATGCTGGTTAAAATCAAATCAAAATTACTCTAGTTATCGTGTTCACAAGATAACATGGGCAAAAGCGTTATACACACGCACACACATATATATAAACTTTTGAACGAAGGGCGATTTGGGATTCTAGGGGTCATGATCGGTGAAGATCTACAGAAATTTTCCAGAAGTTGTGTCACGAGAACTATTGCAGTAAGTAGACTTCCTATAAGGAATTTACCCAATAGACATGATTTTGTGGAAACTGTTTAAACCTAAGTGACATGGGGCAAGTGCACATTAACTTTTTATCAGATTTTTTGTACCTGAAAAATCATAATCAGGACTGTAAAATCTTTCAAGAAATGAAACATAAAAGTAAAAATTGAAATTTTTTAGGCGTAGATCGAAATTGATAGGTCCAGTGAAATAAAAAAATAATAATAAAAAAAAAACACAGAGAAAGCCTTGAGCTTGTGAACTCCACACAAAAAACACATTGTTGGCACTAATTAAAAATAAGCAATTAAAAGCTATCTTAGCAATGTTGGCAGCCACATCTGATCAGGGGTCAATCCATTTTTTTTTTTTTTTAGAGGCCCATTTTTGTGGGGGGAAAATATTTTTGTAAAAAAAAAAAATTCATTTTTGTGAAAATTATTAAAAACAAAAATTATTTTGTGTGTGCCGTGGAAAATTTTTAAAAAGGGATCATTTTTAGAAAATGAAATTTTGTAAATGGTCATTTTTATAGTTATGAATTTGAATTTTGTGAAGAGGCCGTTTTTATGAATTTAAATTTTGCGAAGGGGCCGCAAAATGGCCCCAATTTTCGCCTGGATCGACCCATACTGATTCAGCAAAACAGCATTACTTTGAACAATTCATTACAAACAAATAATTTATAACCAATCAAAAAGACATTTTCAACAAATGTGCCTTATACTAAACAAAACATTTCTTGAAGAACCCCCCCCCTTCCCAACAGTAAATTATAAATCATTCTTTTACACTTAAGTGCTATCACTTAAAAGCAGTATCTAATCTAAGCTCCCATTAGAAGCATCTAATCAATTAGTAATACAAAAACGATGCCACATTTGAAGATTTAATCCTCCAAGCTGCTGAAATAGCCCTTTTTATTTTCCCTTTACAGCTCAAAAGTAGATTCTTACTTTATTAGTATATATTCTTCGGATTTCAAAGTTTAGATTATGTATTAAAAATTATAGTTTGTTCACATGAAAAGCTCATTCAATTCAAAATTCACGATCACAAGATGAGAAAAACATAGAAATGGATTTGTATTCTGACATACAATAAAAACAGACTTTGAAAACACACTTTTATCAGTGTACTAAAATGTAGAATTTCTCATTTTAATTATTTTCTATTTTTCAGTCTTTAATGTATAATTTGTTATTGCAAATTATACGGAACATTGAAATGAATCTGCTCTCAAATTCATTACCAGGTGTCATAACTCATATAGAATCAAAACTAAGTTATATAAATTAATTAATTGATAAATTCTGAACATGCCTAAATAGTGAATTGTCATCAAGAACACACAAGTGCGCAAAATTTCAGAATTTTAGTACGAGGGTCAACCAGAAAATAAAGACCATTTAGTTACACAAAATAAAAACACAATATTTATTAACCACTTGCCTGATTATCCCGGGTTCGTATATATTGCAGTTAATTATTATCCCGAGAAAACTCGGGCGAAGCAGAATTTGCCAGTACGATTTGTTTTATCACGGTTTTACTCGGCCTGGAGGAAATGAAAGGAAGTATTCAGCTTTCATTGGCAGTTTGCCAAGTTTTATTGGTTTTGCAGTTCTTTTGGCGGGATTGGTCATGTGTTTCCCTATTGTATAGTATACGTCGGCTCGTGGATTAGTAATGTATAAAGAAGGATAGTTGCTGTGAAAAAAAGTAAAATAATAGTGATGATGCAAGATAGCGAAAGCGATCAGGAAGACCCAGCACTAGTCCTTCACCACTCAGGTTAACCTCTAGGCGTTTTCCAGATGTTATTCCTGCAACTGAAAAAAAAATCAAATCCAACGAGACAGTGTACTCTATGCTCCCGTAAAAGAGATTCCAGAGGTAATCCAGTAAGAAAAGAGACCAGATACCAGTGTACAGAATGTCAGGTATCACTTTGTGTTGTCCCTTGTTTCAAAAACTATCATACAAAGACTAATATTCAACTTTTTTTCACTTGCCCGAGATAACTCGGGATAGTAAACTAATATTAAAACTAAATGCTTTTACACCTGTAAAAAATTAAAAATTCAACTTAAAACCAACATATTTTGTTTTGTTTCCTTGTATTTAATAATAAAATAAAAAAATGTGATGATTTTTTTGATTTTTTTTTTTTAAATTTGTAAGGGAAGCGGTAAAGAAAAAAAAAATTATGTTACATACCAGAAGCTTCCTTCACTTCTCTACACAATCACCTAGTACATTTAAACATTTGTCGTATCTGTCCACGAGCTTCAGAATTCCCATGTCATACTCTTCTGTCGCCAGTTCATTAAGCCAGGTGGTCACTGCATTCTCCAACTCTTCATCACTTCCAAAACATTTACCGCCCAGAAACTCTTCAGCTTAAGGAAAAGATGGAAATCGCTAGGAGCAAGGTCCAGACTATAGGGTGGATGATCAAAAATTTCCCATCCGAATTAATCCAGCAATTCTAGAGTGTGAATGCAGAGAACACCTGGCTTAATGAACTGGCGGTAGAAGAGTATAACATGGGAATTCTGAAGCTCGTGGACAGATACGACAAACGTTTAAATGTAGGAGGTGATTATGTAGAGAAGTGAAGGAAGCTTCCAGTATGTAACAGAATTGTTTTTTCCCATAAATATTGCGTTTTTCATTTTGTATAACTAAACGGTCTTTATTTCCTGGATGACCCTCGTATATCAATAAGCAAGTAAAAAGTTAATTATAAAATTTTATCTCTACAAACACGAAGCAAATGAATTTTTAAAAAAGTGTATAAAAACTCTACAGAGATAGTACAAAGCCAAGAGATTACATAAACTACATTACAATTAAGTGGAAAATTATTGCCGAAATATACATTTTTTGTCATTCTTTGCATCCATTAACTAAAATGAACACAATAACTAACAGTTCAGTTACATACCTTTAATTAATAATAAATATATAATAAGCAACTGAAATATGGGCAAGCAAAATTTCTCCCCCCCCCTTAAAAACTGAGACTCATGATTAATTGCTGAAAGCAAAAAGGAATTACATGCTAGATCAATTAACAGTTGAGATAGTTCATTATTCCAGAAAAAGTTGTATATTTGTTACCTAAAAACAGAAAATTCCCAATATTTATACAATTATTTTGTCATTTTACTTATAAAATTAAAATAAATTTTGACTTAAGATCAGAATTTTATTTTATTTTTTAGTTTAATTTATATCAAAATCATTAAATCATTTGGAAGACTGGATAATAAAAATATGCATTTTAAAAATCTGCACACATACTCTACTAAGTGCAACAGGTAAAGCACATAAATGAATGAAATACACTAGAATATTTGCAGATGGCACCATAAAAAAGTAATTGCAAAATTAACAAATTATGCATTTCTATGCAAAATACACACACACACAAACACCCAAAATCATTAAAGCTCTACTGCCGATGATCTAGATTTAAATGTATCTACAAAGGTTTATGGAAATCCCTAATGAATATGTCCATGAACATTTACATGAAATAGGAAATGCTAAAATTCAGTAATAAGTCTTACTATCACACAGAGTAATAAAGAATTAAAGTATATTTAAGAGTTAATACCATTCAAAAACCTCAAAGTACAATTTGTCACTGAACTTTTTTCTTCTTAAAATGCTGGGAATTTGTGTGGTAACTAAATGTTTCAGTTGTTTTAAAACACCAATACACAGGAAACTAAGCAATAGCAATACCTTCGACTCTAATGTTACCTTCTCATGATCCTTTTGAGAATCAATGAGGTTGATACGTTTATTTTTTAGGTGATGTGGAGTATCTCTCCGATGTAACTTGTTGGGTCGGTCATTTTGATCTTCAACATCTGTGTCAAAACCAACATGTTTTTCACCTTCCTCCTCCTAGTATTAAAAGAAAAAAATGTCCGCATTCATCTTCAAAGCATTATCAATCACACTTAAAATTCCATTCCAAATTGCAGCAATATATAATATTACAACCTCCTTCCAAGAAAATGGGGAGGGAAGAACAAAAAAAGAACACAATATGGAAGGAAATTTTTTCAATTGACACCTGCTTGAAGAAACGACATCATGGCGTGTTTCAGACTTATAGATTGCATAACACTTATTTACGAAAGTTGTAAATCACTGTGAAATGAAAAGATGCTCACTTCAGAACTTTCTGCGGCAGAGTCCTCATCCAGCAAATCCTCCCTTGTTTGTGCTCGATAGAGAGGACGACCGGATTCCGCATCTTCTACATTCTCTTCTGGCATTTGCTCAACTTCAGGCAGATCATCTGAATCTGGAATATCAGCCAAACTCTGGACAGCATCTAAAAAAGGATAAAAATCTTTTTTATTGTCAATATTTTGAGAACCATTTAAAGAGTAAAATCAGGGGTGAAAACAGCAAAGATACAAAAAAGAGGAAAATTCACAAGAGTAGCTACATTTTAACGTGAATAGCGACATACACTAAGGAAGAGATAAGTAAACACTTATTAATGAACGATTTACTCATCACAAAAAAATTATGAAACAAATATGATCTTGCTTACAGCCATGTATGAATTTTTTTCAATTACAAATACTTATTCTTAACATTATGAAATTTTTTTTTTACTCACTTTCTTAAAATAGATACAATTAATGAATAATATTTTATAATATCAATAATTTTTATAAAATTCATATAATAAACCTAAAATATATAAATCAGATTTTGCTTTATAAAAGATAAAGGCACAAAAGAGTGCTGCATAAATATCAGTTTACAAATACAAAATATACAAAAAAGCGGAAAATCACGGAGGATTTTCACCCCTGTAAAATGTACATCAATGCTTCAAGTATAAAGTGGGGGGTGGGGAGTTAAAATTAACACAGATTTGCTACTGGAATAAACTTACTAACCTTTGAACTGAGTAGCAGAAGTTTCAGAACTTGAAGATGTTACAGATGTTATACTAGATCTCTGTGGCCTAAAGCTGTCAACAACTTCATTTCCTTTCTATAAAAATAAATCGTATCTTACAGATAGAGGAAATATGTGATGATACAAGATGAACTTTTATTTAAAAAAAAAAAAGAAATACCACCACCATTTTTTTTTTCCAAATTAGATTTTCCAGAGTTACCACAAAAGGGGAGGGGAGGGACTTAATCCTTTTTTGCATAAAGGGTTTCATGAAAACTAAGAAAAATACAAAACAGCAAAGCTGAATCGCTATTAAAATAAGATAAGAAAATATGGTCAACTGTGCAGGGAGCTACGTGAGCAAATGCAGAAGCGTTACAAAACCCCCTCGACTGAACTTTGACATGGAATTTTAAAATGTTTGTATTACACGAACACTTTCACATTAAATATCATACATTTCCTAATAAGTGCAAGAAATTAATTAAATTACTTAAAAATGATTTAGCACACAGAACATTTTCAAAAGAAACTTTTTTCTCCCCATAAATGATTCAAATTCTCAAAACCACGACAAAAAATCCCCAGAAAAGAATGATCTGAAATTGAAACATACCGCAAAATATCAAGCTGCATAAGATAAGAATGGCAGATGCATCATAAAAGTACAGGAATGTTTTTAAAAATTCCACACAATTAAAACATGCAGAATATTGAAACGCTTTACAGAAAATAAATAAATAATAATAATAAACAGCAAATTTGATTTTATATATATAAATAAAATCAGATTATATGTCATATAGATAACATGACATACAACCTCATGGTACTTTAAATTACGATATGTCTAAGTTGCAGATATCTAAAAATATTGGCTTATACTGAGAGAACCACACTTAAATTTTGAATTTCAGTTGCATTAAAAAGGAAGAGTCTTCAAGATTCTTTGCAGCTTAAGGAAGTTCAACATGAGAAACATTTGTGACTGTAGAAGCTTAAAGACTATCACTTCATTCTTTCCGGCACAGGTTATTAAAACCTTTGCAATCTACCATCTTAATACTTTCAGAAAATAAAGCTGAATCTTACCCGAATTCATAAATTAATACTTCAAGGATACTGGATGAAAATGGTCAAGTGAATTTTCTAAAATTGCATCTTCCACAACTCAAAGAATTTCCCATTTTCGAGTCCAGACAGCGGCCCATTTAAAAAATAAAATAAATCCCAAACAACAAGTCATATTTCACAATGCTGCTATCTGTATTACTTAAGGGAACTATTACCTACCTTCTCCAGTGATTTTCCGGGCTTCAAAACAGAAAGAGATTTTTTGACAAAATTTTAAAATTGGAGTCCTCTTATGAAACCAATGCACCAAAAAGGGTTAAGAGGCAAATTCACAGCCAAGAGACTAAACCTTAGCAAAGATTAGCCAAATTAATCTACAGAGGTGTTGCTTAGCAATGAATCTACTTTGACACTTCTGGGAAAGTTAACAGATATTTTTACCAGTTTGGGGTAAAAATTTAAAATGCTTATTGAAAAAAAAAGACAATGTATTGTTAGGGATGTATAAGATGGAATTATCAATCACTGAATTGACAGTGACGTAACATTTTCACCTGGAGATATTGGATAACTTTCCTATCGCAGAGATTCACCCAGTTTCCATTTTTTTTTTTTTTTTTTTTTTTTGCAAGATGACACACAAACATTTTCTTGAAGAGGCTACTGAATTTTTGAGTCAGACCTTTCCTGGAAAGAGCAGAAGAGGAGGCTGAACTGCCTGGCCTCCAAGATCTCCAGGCACAACACCATCATCGATTTTGATTACTTCTTTTTATGATTAAGGCTTGGTTAAAATGGTTATATGTGAGCAAAGATTTGGCAATTTGGATAATTTTAAACAGACTATTTCTGCAGCAGTTGATTTGATTACAATCTCAAATGCTTCTGAACACTGAGCAAGAAATTAATATCATCGGAAGCATCTGTAAAATTATTAATGGCATTCCTCACTGAACTTTATTACCATGCAGAAAAAAAAACTTGCTCTCTTTAATGCAAATGAAATTTATAACTAATTGTGTGATTCCAGCAGTACAAGCTACTGATTACAGATACTGTTACAGCCTGGCCATGAAGTATTTTACAAATAACCACAGCATTATCTTTTTTTTTGCAGAAGCAACAATCATTCTGAAGTGGGAACTCTGGATTTATAAAAACAACTTTTAAAAAGGTTAATAAAATTAAGTTAAAAAGCTATTAAAAGCATAGTTCCTGCAATTTCCCTTTCTCCCCAACAGTTAGCAACAAAACATCGAATTTTATTAGATAGTTATATCGCACATCAAGAAAGAAAGCATTAATGATTCATTGCACAAAATTTCAAAAAATGCTGTAAAAACAGAAGGGAAAAAAACCCCAGTGATTTTTATAGTGTTACGCTTTCAAAACAGCAATGCAGTGCATACCTCTTCATGGGCCACAACATGACCATCAATGTTTTTAGACTTGCTAACAAGCAACTTATTGTGCCTAGCTTTTAACTCTCGTGGATGTGGTGTGTCATGCCGCACAAATTGAGTCTAAAAAACAAAAGGGAAAACAAAAATAGTACTGAAAAATACAAAAAAGAAAGAAAAAGCATGCAGTGAATTGAAGCGGCATCTAACTTACTAGGGGGAAAACACTTACATGCTGAAATAGAATCATTTTTTTACTCGTCCAAAATACAGATGTTAAAAATCTCTATGGTACCCTCTTTGCTTAATTTTAGAACAGCATTAGTATTACCATTTAAAGGACAGACTTCCCTTTCTCTTACACGAGAATAAATACATCCACCTTAATAGTTTAAGCACAAAATATAAGATAAGAAATTAAATCATGTTAACACAACATAAATTTAACATCTGTCAAATACTGTATTGTGTAATGCGTTAACAGCCGACATCAATAAAAATGCATTCTAAATCATAAAGAGCTGGAAAGAATTCAAATGAATGTCAGTAAAAATTCAAAAGAATGGGCTAGGTGGAAATAATTTCAACTAACATTTATCCACACCAAATAAATAGCAGAGATTTATCAATATGCAAAAGCAAATTTTGATGGCACAAACTAATTAGTACAGAAATATGTACTGGATCAGCACCAAAAACTGTAAAAATGGTATTAGTTATTTCATAGCAAAAGTTTCTTTCTCAATTAATTGTAAAAAAATTAGCTTCTGTTAACTTATTATTAACTACAGTGTTGAGCTGCTCAGTAATATTTTCAAATCAAACAGCTCTGTTGCACAATTATTTGATGCATTGTGGGAGACTAAACCAGTCAAAAATCCTGAATTGGTGAATGATAATGAACCCATCAACATCTTCAAAATATACAATGAAATTGCTAAATATTATTACGGCCGGCAGTAAAATACAATAGCTTTTACTGTTGTAAATGTTTCCTACAGAGTTTTAAACCTTTCGGGACAGGCGATGCATCGCTTAAGATCGTGCCCATGGTCGGTTGATGCATATATGCATTTTGAGCTGAAACAATTTTTAAAGACCACTAGATGGCACCCTGTGTCCATTTATTTGGAAATGAACATAATTATCTGAGCCTGACCTTCAGTTCAATCACATTCTGCCTGAATTTGGTATTTTCCCATCAGCTGTTGCAGGGGAGGAGCTAAAACATAATATAAACAAACACAGCTGGGATGTTTCACTCTCCACGTGGTTTTGCATTTCTGTATTTCTCCGAATACTTTTATTTTTTTTCTTTTATTTATTTCTTTTCGCTACTATGTGGGGTTCCTTTTGGGTTTTACCATCAGCCCAGTTACACATTGCGATGCTTGATGCTTTCGTATAAATATATCATGTACTTTGCTTTTTATCTCGGAAAGCCTCCACTCGAATTTATTATGGCGAGAAAGCTTTATTTATGAGAGGGAGAATATAAATGAACCAATTAGTGACATAGATGAGAGTGATGATTCATTTTCTAAAAAGTTAGAAAGTGATATTTTTAGAGATTTCTTTGTGTTTCTCCCTGCTTCGAGGTTTTTCACACTCAGTTTTCATTTTAAAATTTTGCTACTTCTTCTTCGAAATAGTCTTTGTGGTATTTTTCTTATTAATCTTAAAAGTTTATTTACATATTTTGCCTATTAAAATTTCAGAAGAATTAGAAAGTGCTTTCTAAAATTATTTCTCAAGGTAAGCAAATTTTTAATATATATTTTCATATAAATTAAAGGAAAACGAGTATTTAATGCTAATTTTAACGTATATCACAGCTCAAGTAATAATTTGAAATGGTACCAAATATTACAACGTTGGGACTTAAACTTTTTTTTTTCTGAAGTTAGGCTTAGTGACGCAAAACCCCTGTCCTGTGGGACAAATCCTTTGTCCTCCACTCCGTCCCATAGGAAGATCTTTGTCGAAGGCGCATCATCCCGAAAGGGTTAATGTGTTCCTTACAGTAATTTCGGAATTATAAACATCATACGGGGACACATTACCCCAAAAAATGGCCAAAAATATCAATTTTTATTTTATTGGCTTATTTTGCTGATCTTATCTTTCTACTTATTGTATCAAAATTTCAAACTTGTACCTTTCATATTATAGAAGATATTTAGCTTTTTATTTATGGCGACCAATGATAAACATCCGCAAATGACAACTTTAACTGGCTTTTTCTCGATGTTGGACTTTTCTTCACTTTTGTGTCTTCAAAATGCTAAGGCTTTTTTTAGATAGTTTTCAAATTTCTTGTACTTGTTTATCATTATGTGTATGATAACATATGATAAAACTGTGCATGCGATAAGCATTCAGTTACTTAGTATTTTTATATAAACAAGATACAAATTAAGGTAGTGCTAAATTTTCTCATTTTTCACCACATAAAACAGTAAAAAATTCATATTTAAGCGAATATTAGATGCACCTTAAAATCCATACACAGTTTTGTGTAATACATTTCAGTGAATCTGCCAGTAAAATTTGAAGCAAAAATATTCATATATAAAAAAAGTAGGGAATTTTTTAAAAAATGAATTTTTCTTTAAAAAATTTAAACTTTAACTTACCACGCAGATCAAAATGAATTTTTTCTCTTTAAGATGACTTCATATGATTGTTAAGTTTTAATACTATGAAAACTTTTTCAATAATAGTTCAAATTAAAAAAAAAAAAATTGTTTAGAAGGTAATGTGTCCCCTTAATGGTCAAACATCAACTTGTATGTTTTATTCTGCTTTCCACCTATGCCAAGCTACAATATTTACACATTTAAACATGGAAATGTTAGGTAAATTAAAATTCTGTACAGCATTTTAAGGAGTGAAAAATTCATCATAAGCATTTTAAGTCAAAAGTAATTATTTATGTACATGCTAAGAGCATTCGAGCTTAAAATCATTTATATACTATGCTTCTAAAAACCCTGACAGTTTTTCATGATTTTATAATGAGCCTAATTTAAGTCTAATGAATGCTGAACTCCAGATTTTTATTTTTCTTTATTATTAAATTACATCTGAGCAGGTCTAATTTGCATTTTATTTTAAGATTTTTTCATTTCTTCCTAAAACTAAAAAGAGTGTCTCTCTCTTAAATTTTAAAGTAAAATATGTTTAAGCACATGTCTACATCACCTCCTGAACAATCAAAGAGTACCATTAGAATGAAAATAACTCAAAGTTCATTTAAATCTAAGCTCTTCAAACTAGTAGCCCATTGTTGCAAAGTCACTTTTGATGACACATCTATAAATTTAAAGCTAAATAATAACAACACATAACTGTCTGAAATTTCACACACAAAATTCTTTAGCATATGATAAAACAACTATTCCTTTTTTCCCCCTTCATACAAGTAAGGCAGTATAGTTTGCAACACTGTTCCAATTTTCACATTTTAAACTCTTCAGTAAATGAAATTTATAACCGAATTTATGTCTGCCTGAAGCAAAAAGCCTAGCAGAAGTATAGCTAGAAAAATAATAATAAAAAAGGCATCTGTTTTAATATAGAACACTAGCTCAGCTATTCATGCAAAATTAGGCAATGGTCCACTCAGCTACACAACAAACTTCCAAAAAGATTTCTAAAACACCTAATTTTTTTCTACATAAACATAATGCACAGCTTGCTTAGCAATAATGTAAATTTAATCACAGAATTTTGCTTATCTACATATCACTCATTTGCAAAAACCTTTATTAAGTATTCAACAATAACCAAAGTTTGAAATAAATCCCACATGAATAAGCAAAAACATTATAAGTTCTGCATTACAAGAGTAACTTTTATTCACCGCAGATATTCACTAAAGATGCTGTATGTGATCAAAATAACAACTCGCATTATATATATACAGTACCCCACCCAAAATACTTTGCAGATTTTATGGAAATGAATTAAAACAAAATATTCTACAAATCAACTACATAATTTAACTTTACAAGATCACCAAATAACATTTAATTACATACAAAATAAAGATAAAATGTAAATATCCCTGAATGTGCATATCTAAAAAAAGATCTGTAATTGGATATTTCTTATTGCATTGTCATGTGTAGAGATTATCATAGCAATAAATTTGCTAGAAATATGGGTTCATTAATAAGTCAAAATTCATAAATGTTGTAAAGTTTAAAACAGAAAATATCAAAACACAGTTAATCATCATAAAAACCAAAATAATTCTGATTTAAAAAAAAACTGTTGATGATTGCTAAAAATTAAAATTCGCTCGGATAGATACACAATCATTATAAAAACTTAGCTAAATTTACAATTCACAAACTGAATTCATAAATATGAAAATAACCACCATACTTGCACTGACTGCTATTCATGGAATAATTCAATATTAAAAAAAATTTTCATTCTATTTCATATCACATGCACTGTAGTGTTAAAATAACATAAGAGGAAAGACGAAATTTCAGTCCTAACAAACAGAATTCCCGATTTTATACAACACTTAAGATTCGTAACTATACAACTTAAAAAACCTTCCAACGATGCATTACAACATAACATATACTTACCTCTTTTTCTTCATCATCAAGCTCTTTTTCATCTTCTACAAATTTAACAAATGATGTTCGATCATTCTTTTGTTCCCAACTCAAGCGACTATCTTGCTCCCCACTATCTCTAAGTAGATTTTCTATCGAAAGAAATTAAACATGAATAATAAACTTCAAAAACATAGCACATTAAACATAGCGCATTTAAAATGATATACCGCTTTGCCATTAGTCATACAGCAATCAAAATGTACATCAAATGCACCAAAAGAAACCTTTAACATTAAATTTGGAAGACAAGCATTGGTTTTGTTGAATCAAGATTGCTGTAACTGATGGAATTTTATAGAGTTGAATGTGACTAATCCAAATGCTTTTAATTTAAATTTACCAGTAATGTGAATTTTTTCTCTAGTTCTTTGAACTTTCTATCAACAGAAATTTTAAGCAGACTGTAATTCGAATTTATTTTAGTTAATTGCTCTTGGTTTAACAGGGTGGCTACAGAAACTGTGAAAAAAATTTCCCTGACTAAACTTGCAACATTTCCCTGATTTACGGCTACTAATTATATTAATTTCCTGACTTTCTCCCTACTCGGAATTATTAACATTATTAAAAACACTTTTACCAGTTATTTAATATGAAAAAAAATATATTTATGAAATTTAGTTTTAAAAAATCTATTAAAACAGTATATTATATTTCTTAAATGTAAAAAATACTGGAAATTTTAACAAAATACTTTGCTTCTAAATCTGCATAAGAATTCTAAGAAACATTAAAACTACTCTTTGCAACACAACTTAAATTATATGAACAGTAAAGGTTATTATGATCTTTGCTCAAAACTTTAAAACAGTTCAATAACTAATTAGTGCTCTTTTCATGAGTACCAGAATAACATATTGCAGCATAAATATAAAAATAGTATAATTATACGTACCTAATAATATATATTTTAGCAAAGATTTAAACAAGAGAAACTGCCAAATCTCTATTCTTTAACAAATCATAAGAAATTAATTGCTCTAATCAAAAACTTATGCTTTCATAAATGAATATACATTTTTTAAAAAAAATTCCATTTTTTATTACAAATAATGCTAGACATAAGATACTAATTTATAGATAATAACAAGTAACTTTTAATTTTCCTTGATTCTTAGATATTTCTACAAATTTCCCTGATTTCCAGGTTCTGTCGCCACCCTGTTCAATAAATACATATGTCCCTTATATCCACAGTGATCCTAAATGAATAATTTTTTAAGGCCCTGAACTCAATAATGCCCAAATTAATTTAAAGCATAAATTTCAATAAATTCCTAATCATTTTGAACAAAACTTTAACAAATTTTGTTTAAAACAAGTTTGAAGTAAAATGCAATTCTGATTCTTTTTATTTTTTTTAGAAAAATAGTAGAAAAATCATTTTAAAACTTTTTTTATACAAATATAGTACAAGATTATAGTAAAACATAAAAAAATACAGACTACTTGTCTAATTCCTTGCATTACCTCAAAAATAAATCAAAAGGTAAAAAAAATTTCAAAATGACAACATTTTGACTCGAAAATCTGGCTAACTGGTGGCCTATGCCTGTTGAATATTGTTTAGAAGTTTGGGATTACCTACTGACTTGCTAGACAAAGCAAAAAAAATGAAAAAGAAAGAAACAATGGAATGTGTTCGGTTTAGCCACAGAAGTGAAATGTAACTGTTCTATAAATAGGACACAGGGTGCTAATGGGTTAATTCACTTGAGGACTTTACTGCAACACATTGCATTCAATCAAAAGAGAAATTTTAAAAAACCCACTAATTTTTTTTAAAAAAAACTTGGAGCATTTTAGATGTGTATTCAAAGTGCTGTATATATTTTATTCATTAAAATTATTTATAGAAATTTTTATTTTTAAAATTATTAATCACAGCCAATAGACAGATAAATATGACCAGCGGCATTTGCATGCTGCAATCTCTACAAACAACATCACAAAAAATAAACAAGCAAGTTCTAGAAACATTTATCCAATTATTCGAAGAAACTTCTTTTTGGCATTGGCGAGGTCCGATTTCTGCCACTTAAGAGAGATTGTACTATAATATTTTATGACATGCACAGACTCGCAACTAAAGAAAAAAGTATAAAACAAAACGGCTCTCAAGAAATATTGATTCTCCTCAATTATTTCTAAAAAAAAAGGGGGGGGGGTGCATAATTTTTTTTTTGCACTTACAAGAATTGTTACTGGCAAAAACAGGTAAACATGCAAAAACATTTAATGACGCACGATTCATTAAAATACCAATTATTCCATCAGATAACCACTCAACTTTTTGTTTGAAATAGAAGTAGGAACTTACCCATGCTTTCTGGGTGATATTCTTGTTGTGGTAGCAAAAAGCATGTTAAGACTTTAGCACCATTTCGTTCATTAATGTCAGTTTGAAACTTTAGCATCGGTTGAGACTATACACCAAAAGGAAAAACAATGTTATAGAAATTTTATGTGATTAGATATTGAAAGATAATTTGATATTGATGACCAATTCATAGTCGGAGCAAAAGATGCTAAATCATTCAGGCATGTTGAAAATCTCATTTACACTTTACAGTGTCCTTTTAATTTTAAGAAAAACATGCAATTATTAGAAAACTGATTTATTTAAATATGCTGAACAAAAAAATTTCAAATCAACTAATATATATATAATTTGCATCTGGGTATTAAAAGAAATAGTACCGATTTGAAATTATAATTTTTATCATGCATTTTCATCTTTCATTTCAAACACGGTACAAAGAGATGTTATTTATAGAGATATGGTAGAATTATAGCATAAACAGTAGAGTCTCCCTACAACAAAGTCTCTCTACAGCGAATTTCTCCCTATACCGAAATTTTTAATCGGAATGTTAAATAACATTCAAAATATTCTCCATATAACGAAGTGGTTGTCTCCCTATAACGAATTTTTTCAGAGGCTTATCTTTTCGATTTTTGTCATTTTTGAAGAAAGTTGATAATTTCTGTGCAACCAATTCACTCACACATGCCTGTTTCTGGAACCACTCACTCTTAAAATGTGAAAAATTTTCTGAAAATTTAACATCACGAAATGCAAAGAAATGTAAAATAACGGAATTTTTCAAGTAAAATAAATGTAAGTACATACCAGTACAAATTATTCTCTAAATTGGTGAATTTTCTTAACTTTTGAGCATTTTATTTATACAATAAAAATTAGTATAATTTTAACAAATTTATAATATATACCTCATTTTTAATTGAAAATCATAATTAAATACATTTGAACTTATCGCACCTATTGAAAAGTTTGGAACATTTGCTTAAATAACTGCAAAAATCTCTAATCTCCGTATAACAAAATTTTCTCTATAACGAATTTTTTAATTGGAACCAAGCGATTTCTTAATAGGGAGACTCCACTGTATAAAGGTAGATTCTTATAGACGTAGCATATTTGGAAAAATATCATTACTATACACATATTTTTACAGTTTAAATTACTTAATTAAACTAATTCAATTTATTATTAGTTTCAGATACTGAGATGCTTGAGAACTGGATTGAGTCAAATAGCAATTTAGAGGACATGGGATACAAGACATGATAAAAGTAGAACTTTAACAAGTCAGAAACATAACTCCTTTCCTCAATTTTAAAAGCAGGTCGATACATTTAAAATTTGAATAACTCGAGTAAAATCTACAAACATCCTCACCAGTTGTGACTTTGAAACACCAAGCTGAATTTTCATTAAAGAAGCTCATAAATAATAGTAAAAATTAGAAAAAAATCCAACACATTAAACTTTTTTTTTTTGTCAAAATTAGAAATATAAAACTACTTTCAAAAATTCTGAAATGTCATTTTGTACAAAATTTTAAGGACAACAAAATTTATATTTCGAGGAATAGCAAAGTGTGACTACCTTTTTCTGTCATTAAATATCAATTTTCAATAAACAATCGCATACAACTAGAGACAGTCATTGATAATGCTTTGAAATTTAAATATTTGACAAACTAGAATTCAAGATGTGCAAGAATTAAAGGGAAGAAAGTAGCAAATATATCTTCGAAATCCAAATTAAAAAATATATATATATCTTTGAATGTTCCCTATTCCTAACTGATAAATTGAGCATGATATATAATTTCTTTAAAAAATAAAAATGATGCATTTTACAAATAGAATAAAGCATTTAACAAATATCTAGATTTTCAAAGAAAAAATACAAACCTGATTTTCTGCCAACCAAAGAGCTTTCAAGTTCAAAGCAGTAATAGTGATTGGAAGATACTGTAACCTGAAAAAATGATTAACTAAGGGTGAGATTTATACTAACATTCCACTACTAAAATCCCAATTTTAGTGCTACACAGATGAAATGATCACTACTTATTCTCTTTACTTGGAAAAATTAAATAAATTCTAAAAAAATATGATGCCTTTCTCCTTGTTTTTCTGTATAATAAAAACTTTTCCAATCCCGATTCCAACTTTGACCATTTTATGAACTGTTTTCATTTGTAAAAACTATATTAATTGAAAACTAAAAACTTTAATTTAGCAATCCAAAAACACCTCAAGAAGCACAGGGTTATTCAAAAAGGAGCAGATTTAAAATATTTATTTTTAATGAATGACAATAGACAGAGACACATAAAATGGAAAAAGTTTTATGCATTCAACATGAGCTCCACTGGTTATGTGACAAAGATCAAATCGTTTTTCCATTTCTTGCCACACAAGGTAACTGGTCCCTGAATATTGAATTCAATGCTGTAACAATTAGATCTTGCATATATTGAAGGTCAGTTACAGAACACACTTCACAGTCGACGGGATCTGCAATCGTCTTAAACATTTTGAACGTTCACTAACACATGTAAACACAACACAATCCAGCTGTAATGGCGTCAGTGGACAGACAATCAACCAGAGACATGTGCACATGCGCGGAACTGCGACACTAGCGCTGCAGTGGCAGTAGAACGAAACGGTACTTACTTTCCGGACACACCTCATACACGCGACCTTTCATGGACCCACCACAGATAAAAATCGCAAGGGGTAAGGGTGGTGTCATTCAGATACTAAAGAAAACTTATGGCAGAAGTGAGGAGAAGCACCGTCTTGCATGAAGATAAAATCATCTTGCTGAATTTGTGGAAATATCCAGTGTTGGAGCATGTCCACTTTTACCGAGATTATTCGAATGCATGAAATAAAACTTTGAACCTTCCTCTATCTAGTGATCTATCGTATAAGTCTTTATCTATTTTCGTTCGTTAGAAATAAATATTTTAAATCTCCTCCTTTTTGAATAATCCTGTATTTAAACATACGCTCACTATATTCTAATTCGGGTAGAAAAAAAATACACTTCCATTGGAATATATCCTAGCTAATTAAAACATTAAGGAAATAATTTGAATAGCAAGCAAAGTTTTTGACAATAAAAGTACATTCTCTCTCAACACACAAAAGAAGCAAACATATCAACAATATAATTAACATCCACATAATCCGCCCCCATCCCCCCAAAGTGAACCCAAGTAAAGAAGAGAAATGAGAAGAATGCAAAATGAAAGATAGTCAAGTAAAAAAGATATGTTTAAGAAACGGGGGAAATATAAGACACAAACACTATGAAAGAGCAAGAAGCTGCAATGCTAGGGGCACTGTAGGAAAATACCACAAGTCAAATGGAAAGTTGAGATTTCTCATCTTGAATATAAAATTCCACGAATAAGACATACAAAAATACTTTCTATAAGAACACAGGCAGCCTTTGATCAACTAACCAAACACAGAAACACTAATTGGGACATCACAAGCTTCCTGAAAATAGTTGTTTTTAACTGCTGACACTGATAAGATTCAAATATTAGATCAGGGTGGCTACAGAAACTGTGAAAAAAATTTCCCCGACTTTTCCCGACTAAGCTTGCAACATTTCCCTGATTTACGGCTACTAATTATATTAGTTTCCTGGCTTTCTCCCTACTCAGAATCACTCTATGTGTACAATATAAACATTACTAAAAACACTTTTACCAGTTATTAAATATGAAAAAAATTCTCTTTTATGAAATTCAATTTTAGAAAAATGGAATGAACATCCTAAAAAATCTATTAAAACAGTACATTACATTTCTTATAAATAAAAAATACTGGAAATGTTAACAAAATACTTTGCTTCTAAAACTGCATAAAAATTCTAAGAAACATTAAAACTATTCTTTGCAACACAAGTTAAATTATGTGAATAGTAAAGGTTATGATCTTTGCTCAAAACTTTAAAACAGTTCAATAACTAATTAGTGCTCTTTGCATGGGTACCAGAATAACATGTTGTAGCATAAATATAAAAATAGTATAATTATACATACCTAATTAATATACAGTGAAACCTCTCTGAGCGGCCACCCCTCCGTTCCGAGAAAAATTGGCCGCTCAGAGGGGGTGGCCGCTCTGAAGGGTTTTCGTTACAATTACAAGATAATTGCTATAATACATAATATAAACAACTTACATGATACTGTTGCGTTGAGTACGCAAAAAGGTGTGTTGTTATCGTATTTTGTTTAAATCTCTTGTATCTTTTTTATACCTTTTCTTTTTTTTACCATTTAGTTTATATTTCTATTATTTGCTTCTGTATTATATTAGAAATAGCTGCATATGCGCCATTGTATATATTACAAAGAGTTTTAATTAATTTTTGACTAATTAATTTATAATTAATATCTTTGTTAAAGCTTGTTAATTATAACTAATAATATAAACAAGTCTGACACATATTTCTTATTTAAAATGAAGTTTGAGACTTATCTAAAGAGAAAATAGTACTTTATTTAATAATTTTTTACATTTTTTGAAAAAAGGATACAATTTGTGACTGTTTTAAGTTTTTACCCTTCTCGGGAAAAAAAACCATTTTTTTAAGTTCGTTTATCAGTTTACAAAGTAAATCTGTAACCGATGCTTTTGTTAAAAGGGATGGGCAAACCCACCCGGCGGCCGTTCAGAGGGGTTGGGTGGCCGTTGCTAGGGGTTATTTTAACATTAGGTCTATGGGCCGAAAAATCCGTGCCACGAAAAATTGGCCGTTAAGAGGGGTGGCCGCTATGTAGGGGTGGCCGTTTGAAGAGGTTTCACTGTATATTTCAGCAAAGATTTAAACAAGAGAAACTGCCAAAATATTATGTCAAATATTTATTCTTTAACAAATCATAAGAAATTAATTAATCTGATCAAAAATTTGTGCTTTTATAAATGAAGGTTTTTTTTTTTTTTAAATTCCATTTATTATTACAAATAAGGCTAGACTTCAGATACTAATTTATAGATAATAACTCAAGTAACAAAATAACTATTAATTTTCCCTTATTTTTAGATATTTTTATGAATTTCCCTGTCTTTCCAGATCGATAAAATTCTCTAAATTTTCCCTGATATTCTGGTTCTGTCACCACCCTGTAGATTGATTTGAACATTTTTCAAAATTGGAACTGTATTTCAAAAAAAAGCAGAAGAATAAAAACATGAAATACATAAACGTGCAGAAGTGACTGCGACTCCATTTTAAAAATCCTGAAAATTAGCATGGTGTAAAAATCTGACATAATGTTGAATTAGGATAATTTTTTATGATAAACATACATATATATTTAGACAAAATGAATGGATTGTCACTACTATACTCAAACAGGAAGTCCGACACAAGTCCACTGAACTTATAAAAACTTTTAAATTAAATCAATATATAAATGATATATTTGTTCCGAAACGAAATTTGAGATAGAGAATTTCTGAAAAAATCTGGATTTGAGAAAGTAAAAAAAAAAAAATCAGAATTCTGGATAAATCTAGAACACAATCGCCTCTGAATGTGGTTATTTAAAATGTGTGGCACAACTTGAAGCAGGGAAAAGGTTTTTAAATTAAGCAATAGACAAAATAAAAATGAAAATATTGAAAAAAGCAATTTCTAATATGAATGAGTATATTATTTTCATCTGCCCAGGAAAAAATTAATTAAAAAAAAATGGGATAAGATATTTTAACCGTTCTTGTTTTAAATCCGACAGAACCGTTCTAGTTATAAACTGAAAAAAATTGAAAATAATAGTGTTATTAGAAAGTCGGATGTAACAATTTAAAAATAACATTTCGATTGCAAAACTGGCTATTTTTTAAAAATTTCTCAAAATTCAGTAAATTAAGGTAGAAATTCAAAACTAACTTCATTAGAACGGAAATCACGTGCTCTTTCTGATGGTGTACCTATTTTTCTTGTACAGTTATCCGAAACCATGCTATTGAGAAATTAGTGCGAAAATCACCCAAAACAACAATAAACATTAAATAAAAAATTTGCTAAATTAAATTTTTAAATTTCGGCTTCGATGTGCATTGAGTCACCATTACGATTACCTATGTGCCAAATTTCATGGCTGTAAGTACGATAGATTCGTCTGGACATCGCACGCAGGCACACACGCACATACACACACAAACATTGCCTTTTATAAGTATAGATACCTATAAGGCTTATGTGTGCTCATCAAGTCCAAATTAATAGTATAAAAAAAATTTCTCTCTCTCTAGATACCTATTCACAAAAGTGAAAATTGCTATGAAGAGGGTTCTAGCTCTCGCAAGAAAAGATTTTGTAGAACTTGTGTAGCATTAAAATTAATGGCATAATGTAGTAAGCATCAACTTTCTTACTTGAATGTCTGGACTTGGAATAGTTGAAAATTCATGACCATACAGTTTTTACAGTAAGATATCACACACAAAAAAATGAATATCAGCCAATTTGAAACATATTACATCAAAGTTTCACTTAAGTAAATGAAATTTATGTGGTCTTATCACCAAAATTATAGATACAGTCAAACCCCAGTATAATGAATCCTGAGTAATAACAAACTTTTCAAATTATCCCAACCGAATTCCTATGCCACTAATGTATTTTCAAATGCTTTTAACAATCTTCAAAAGCAAGGAATTCATTTCAAGGAATTTTCCAATTTTCAAGCTGATATTCAGTTGTTTAACAAAAAATCACGACTTAGTTCCATACTATAGAGAAATAAATGCAAGTGCAATTAATTTCACTGTTTAATTTGTCAGAACAAATTTTTATTACAATTTATTATAGTCCATTACTAATTGCAACTCAGTGTAGTTAATTCGTTCAACCCAGAAATGCATTTAAGGATTACAGCAAATTTTGGGCAGCCAAAATTTGAAAAATAGTGAATCCTAGGTTATAGCAAATTGGTTCGTTGAGTATTCATAACGGGGTTTGACTGCATGTATCAAATTTTGGATCTAAATGGTCAGTGGGCCCTCACAAAATGCATAGTTGGTTTTGCTCATTATACTAAAAAAAATAAATAAAAGGAAACAAAATGATTTAGCATTCACATAAGTCAAGAGAAAAATATTCCCACTAGTTACACAGTATTTATTTAAAGTGTCAATAAAGACATCTTGTGTGAAATAAAATACCCAAAGTGCTAGCATATCTTTCAAAATAAGGGGAATAAAATCTAATCAAGCAGAAAATACAAACCTATTTCCCGAGACATCCAGAACATGCAATTCCTTCAGCATCCCCGTTTCTTCGGGCAAAAAATTTAAGCGGTTTTCCCGTAAAGATAGCACACTTAATCTTGTCAGGTTACCGATCTGAGGTGGAATTTGTGACAGTCTATTTCTGTCCAAATTCAAATTAGTTAAATTGACAAGTTTTCCTATAGAGGATGGCAGTTCTGATATTAAGTTTTCCGTTAATATAAGTTCTTGCAGAGATTCACAGTTTCCAATTTCTGGAGTTAGAGATAGCAGACGGTTCTGGTCAACCTGCAATAAAAATTTATATAAATTGAAGCTGAAAGAATTAAAAATAGCAAAACATGAAAAAATCCCTCAATTAATTTATAATTCATGATAACAAGGAGACATTTTGTACTAAGCTGTACAAAATACATGGCAGCATAGCAAAAAGATAAAGCAGCTACTATGATGCAAGAAGATAAAACAAATTCATAGCTTTTTAACCCTTTAACTGTGGGTAATTTTAATATAGCCAGTTGCTCTAAATGCAAAAAAAAAAAAAAGAAATATGTATGCCATGTATTTATTGTGATACAGAGGCAAATTAAACATATGTGCACGACTAAGTAGGCATTCAGTAATTAAAAAACAAAAATTTAAGATTTTATTTTCATAATTTAGTGGTAACATAAATGATAAGAAGAAGAAAGATTTATTTTATTTATATATAAAAAATATTTGTAAAATTTAGTGGTACATAAGCCACAGCCGCAACAAGTGGTTTATAAACCACACCCGTATCTGGCTAATTTCAGTGTATGGTTTATAAACCACACCAGCAGTTAAAGGGTTAAGCACTTTTATGATCTTATTTACACACCAGTATAGAACTTCGTATTAATTTCAAATTTTACTAGCATTAAAAAATTAATGTACGAAATTGAGGTTTACAGATGATAATGTACAAAATCTTGGCTTAAAATAAAATCAAGCACCGAAATTGTTAAATACATACAGCACTGATAAACACTTTATCAAAAATATTTTGTAATGAAAGAAATAAATGTGGCTTTTTATGTAAATAAACCAAGGAAAGTTGATTCTGCATCAAATTAATGCAAAAAAAAAAAAAAAAAAATTCAGTTTTCAACATTAAATTATTTTTATATACTGCAATTTCAAATTTACTTAAGGATTAGCTTTGCACTGAAAAAAAACGCCCAGACATATACATAATTACAATAATATATGCCGAGTTGACTTAATGTAATGTTTCCACTTTTAAGTAAATTATTTTTCTGAACGAAGAGAAGTACTAACATCAAGAATTGGTAAATATGTTAGAGACAAGGCGATTAACTGGTTATTACTGTTATTAATAATAACCATCTATTATTCATATTGTGACAAAATCATCTTGTGGGTGTAAGTGAATGCAGTCCAATAAGCTGGATTAAAAAAATAAAGCTCTTTATTTTACAAATATTCTAAGCAAAGAAACGTAGCACAACTATTAAAACAGCACTTCTAAAAATTCACAACAGAGATTGCCAATAAATCTCAAACACAACACTTTCAAAATAGCGGTCAATGGCTTCTCAGCTCACCAGTGTTCACTGCTGATCAAAATCCAAATCTTCTTGGCTTGCTTTTATACTTTTTCAACAGGAAGTGAAGTCATTACATAGGAAGTGACATAATCTCCAGAAAGTTCATGAAGCCAGTAGAAATAGGCTGGCAGGTCGAGGTCTTTATAGAAAATTCCTTTTGTCGCCAAACTCGTAAAGATTAGGATCTCAAGGAAACAACTTTATAGCTTTGTAACAATACTAACTGGGTTTTTTACTTTAATCGTAACATATGAATAACGCTTAAGACAACTAAATACCAGCATTTGGAATTAACGATTCAAATCATACCTTAAATATTGTAAGTTTAGATAATTTCCCAATGCCTTCTGGTAGAGATTCAAGGCAATTTTGGGACAAATGCAGATCTGTGAGATTTTCCAGTCCTCCAATTTCTTCTGGCAAGTATTCTAGTCTGTTTTCACTGACATCTAAGCATGTTAGATTCTTGAGATTTTCTATTTCCTAAGGAGAAAAAAAACTTTAAAAACACAATAAATTTAAAGCAGCTTACGACAAAAAAATTTCTTGCATTTTCGGAAAAATCATATGCAATGGGTTTGCACTAAAGAGCAACCATGATGTTTGAAAAAGGTTAATATGGAGTCTATGGTGCCGACTTACTTAGTTCCTTTTAGAATCAACAATTTTTTTGCCGCCAAGAACAGAGATGAGAAAGCATTTGTTTTGGTTGCTCAATGATGTATTTAACAAAGCTCATGCACGGAAATTAATCTTTTCATCAGTGTTTTGCACATCACACTATAGTGCGCCTTGTTTCGATTGGATTGTTTTGTTCATCTCTTCGATGTGATTTATCGATTCGTTCAAATTTCAATAAAACTTTGTTTGGAATTCTTTGGTTTGAATATCAGTTCAGTATTGTGCATGTTATTCTGTGTTTTGATTCTCAATGAATAAGCGAAGCTACGTGTATTCCGCTATACTGAAAGCAAAGCCGCTAATGTTTTTTTAAGTTAAAAAAATTGCCCGGTACACACTTGCACATCCAAAACAGCATTTGACAATGGCAAATGAAATTGTGCCAAGAAAAATTGGCAAGAAACAGGTGTGCACAATAAACTCCAGGTTTACCTTGAAAAATTCAACAATACAAATAATTCAATTTTCATACCATGAGGAAGGTTAGAACCAGCAGTTAGTTGCTCATGCATTGTAGCCATGGAGTTTTTGTAACTCATACTATATTGTGCAGTGATGCCCTTTGGCATAAAACTTAAATTTCCCCTTTTTTTTATAATTATTTTAGATGAATTTAGATTTTTGACTTAATGTACATTAGTTTTAATAAAGAAATTATATCCAAGCAATTACTAACTAAAAAAATAACAGTTGGCAAGCCAGAAGGCAAAGGTCGATTCCTCTTATTTGGCAAGGGAAAAGTACATTTCAACCTCTATTTTCATTATAGTTAGAGCTTCAAGAACGAAAGAGGGTTGAAGAGACTGCAAATGACGAGAGCTTTCAAACAAGGAGTAGCACGCATAAGTTTAAAGGCAATTTTAATTTAAGGGGGGCATCACATTTCAGTTCATAATTTTTAAGCAATTGCAGCTATCAAAAAATTTCAAATGCAAAAATTGTTAGTTATGATAAGGTGATAATCACCTAATTAGAATTTTCTTTCTATTTTCAATTATAAAGGAATTATGGGGAAATGAAAATTTCACCACCCACACCATTTCCACCCCTTTTCAGCTGGATAGCCCATCTATGAACACTGCCGAGATTTTCACTATCCTTACAACATATCCCATACCAGTTCAAATCAAAATTACTCCAGTTATCCTGTTCAGAAGAAAACATGGGTAAAAGCGCTATACATATATATGCACACACCTATACATATATATATAAATTTTTGAACAGAGTTTGGTTTTGAGTTCTAGAGGTCAAGATCAGTGAAGAAATTTTCCGGAAGTCGTGTCATGAGAACCATTGCAATAGGTAGAGTTCCTATAAGGAATCTACCTAATCAACTCAAAATAAATTTTCTTAATTATACAACTTCCTGCAGTTTTTACTCTCATTTATAAAAATTTGAGCAACTGCAGTCGAACAATAAAAAGTTGAGGTGCAAGCAGTTCCACAGTGCCTATGCACAAGCTGCCCTTGATCATCTTCTTTCTTATTATTTCCATGTATATTATATCCAAAAGCAATTTCAAAAAGAAAGTAAATTATGTAAAACTGCAAGGGAGAGTAGAAACCTTCTAATGACCATCTATTAAAAAAGCTGTAAATTGAGACATGTTGATAGAAATGCCTTTACGCCTCTAAGGAGGGGTTCCTTTTGAAATCACCTTTTTAAAAGCCTTTTTTATTAGGCAGGCAGTAATCTTCTAAGGTTTTATTAAGGGAAAAAAATGCATTTTTAGCATCTAATAAAGACAGAACAGAATGCCGTCCCTTACCCCCGTACCCGTAACCAAACCGGTCACTGAACGGTTTGATGGGGAAGACACGGTAATTTTATTTAAGAAAAACAAAATAAACAAAAAGAAGCAAATATATACACTATGTACAGCACAGGCATTTTCACTTTTACACTATTAGTTCATAATACTCTTCTTTTCATTAGATGTTGAAATACCTTTCTTTTATTTGAAGGGGGAATATCCAGTAATCGAGCTACTTAGTTCAGCTAGCTGGGAAGTTGAAGGCTAGGGAGGCCGGAAAAGATCTGTTTTCGCTAATGAATTTGATAATCCCAGGAATTTTCTGCCTGGAGACGAGGTTATTTGTGACCCTTTTCAGCCATTCTTGTTCGAAGTTTGGCGCTGGCTTCCTCATATGCCAAGACACTGTATAAATACACCCCATGGCATAGTGAAGTGCCGTGCCAATTCCACCACAACTGCAATAATCGCTATCAGACAGGTGAAACCTTTCTAATAAAGACAGCAGATAGCAGCGCCAGTTCTAATACTCCCCCCGCCCCTTAGAGATTTAAATACCCACTAACATTTAACGGAGAAAAATAATTGTTTAAGCCTCTGAAATTGCCAAGCATACATTTAGCCTGATTTAGTGATTTAATAAGCAAGAAAAGCTTGATACTTTAAATAAAATACCAACTTATTAAAATACTAGAAAATCATGCATTATGGTATGACGAGTACAAATTGCCTCTTCAGTCAACGCATTTCCCATCAAATTTGATGTGTTTAAATAGATATATATGCGAGAGAAATGTTTAGCATTGATTGAAAACAAATAAAATAAACATATGTTTTATGACAGGAAATACATATCTTTTATTTACATATTTCTTTATTCAAAAAACCTCTTGGTCTAAAAAAAATCTAGAAAATCTAATAGATATAATCTAGATAGGTAGAAAATCTAGTTTCAAAACAAAACACTTCTCTGCTTGTCAAATGTTGCCAAAAAATATTATTAAATTATATCATCACGATTGCAAGAAATAATGAGATGCTTCGTGGCGTCCAAACTATATCACGCGCATGATATACCACTGACGCAATTTACTACTTTCTATTGAAAAACGGAAATTAATTTGAAAAAAAAAGATTAAAATAATTTAAAATTTCTCCAGAACTATTGATCATAGCGAGATAAATTTTATGTCAATCGGTAGAAATTTTTTTCTCACTATTTTAGAACTATTAAATTTGAAATTAGAAAGATAATTACTCTTTTAAATTTAAAATTACTGAAATTTAGGTACTCCAACAATGAAATAATGCTGTTTAACGTCTTGCAGTGCTATGGCTCGAGTTTTATTGTTGGTAGTGTTAGAGCATTACCGAGAGATCTGGGCTATTATATTAATGACGCAGAAACAAACAAAATGTTATAAAACAAATTTCACATTATATTCAAAAGAAGCACAGTACGAAACACAAATTATGTTCCAACACTTATATAATAAATAATTTTGAAATTAGAGGCACATACTATTGGCAATGTAAAAAGTTCATTACAGTCGAGCCACAGCTCTTGCAGACTTGATAACTGGCCAATAAGGGAAGGCTGAAAAAAAAAAAGTATTTCACAAGTGTTACATCTGGAAGCAAAATTTAATTTTAAGAATTAAGTTTATTCACATAAAGAAAACATTAGTGAAAATCAGGCAAAAAAAGTTTTTTTTACTTACCAGCTCTGAAATTTCATTGCTTCCTAAATCCAACCTCTCCAATTTAGTTAAATTTGCAAAAGAAGGAGGCAATGTTCTTATACTGTTCTCTCGAAGCTCTAAGGACTGAAGATTTGACAGACTGTGGGAAGAGTAAAATAAATAAATAAATAAATTATTTAATTTCAAATTCTAAGGCGAGAAAACATATTTACAAAATCGTAACTAGCTTACTTTCCAAAATCATTAGGCAACCTGGTCAATGAAATGTCATTCAAACCTAACACTGTTAGATTTTTAAGCTGCACAAAACCAGCAGGCAACCTATAAAATATAAATTTTAGAACTCATCTGAAGTATTCTTTTTATGGAAAAATGGCATCTAAAAATCAAAACCTTATTTCACCCAACACTGTGCTAGTGTTGCAGAAATAACTGCATACAGTAATGAATACAATAAGGAATGGATATTTTCCCATTCCTTAAGATCTTAACTTTTTAATTTTTTTAAATGTAGAGAAGTAATATTTTATCATCCAAATATAGTAGTTTTAAATGAAATAATTAATAATGAAACTTAAATAGATTCGTTTAACACATTCATCACTACTGATGAAATCTAATCTTCCAAAACCTTTGCTGTGCCCCAAAATTTGACTTGATACATGTTACATTGGGCAGAGGTATTTGCAGAATACGTTCACTTTTTTTTGTATATATAAATTGTCTGGAGTGAGCACAGCTACTATTTGTCTTTTCTGGAGCTTTAATTTAATTTATACAACACAAACATTTGAAAAGTAAGTAAAATCTTGGGAGATTCACAAATTTGTATTAAATTTTCACCATGGCTTCTCTTTTAAAAACACATAGAAGTTTATTCTAAGGCACAAATAGTCAGGATTCAAACCAAGGTTTATTAAACTTTTTACATGCTCTCATCAGCCTCTTTTCAGAAGAAGGAGAAAAAAGTAATATTTTCATTTGAAAAAGCTTTCCAAGACCCCATTTTCATTTAAAAAAGTCTATTGTGAACTCAAAATTTAGCAAATAAATAAGAAGAGGCATAAATTAAACATAAAACAGATTGCAAGTAAATTTTTAATTATCTTAACTAACTTTAATTTAAGAATCTGAAAGAGAAAAAAAGTATGAAAGTTTTTATGACTCCATTAATAATATCGCACAAACCTTAATTGGGGTTACAGTCCACAGTTTAAGAAGCCTTGCTTTAAACAATGCAGAAATTGGCATTACTGTAAATATGGAATTACAATAAAGACTAGCAAACTTGACAATAATTTCAAAAATCTGGCGACAAAAGAAGAAAATAAAAATTCTAAATTCCGTCCTAAAATTCAATTGCTGAGTTCTATCATTTGAGAATGATAGAATTCTTGGAATAATATTTTAAAAGATTATGCATATACATGTGACATTTGTGTTTTTCCCTGCGTAACTTTCTCTTAAAATTTAATCACTAAAGTTCCAGTTTCAATCCTCTCCATAATATTTTTCCCACACTGCCAACAAGCTCATTTGAATAAACGCTAAGTCATCAGAAAGATATCGGCAGATAAGATCACATGCTATTGCCTCACAAACCACGTGGGAGTTGGGAGTCTTTCGTTAAAACAGAGTGTAATGTTTTAATCCGGGAAGAATGCTTCAAACCTGCAATGATGTAGGTGATCTGGCAATTCGGCTAGCGACAGGGATTTTAACTTGATCATAATGATGGTGTCTGGCAATGATTTACTATCTTTTGTATTTGAGTAAGGAGTATTGCAAGTTAAAGTTTCTCTAAGTACAAAATAGCACTAATTAAGTAACTATTATGCCTAAACCTCTCTTTTGTATAACCAGATGTAAATAGTCATCTGTAACAACCAATCTCTTGTATTATGTTTTCATAAATAAATAATTTAATTTTAACTACTGTTCCTCTCCTTTATCTTTGGTGCATTTTCCCCTAGAGTGTTCCCTAGATGAAGTCATTTTTTACCTGTAGGTGAATTTGGGATTTAACCACCCACACCTCCTACATACATATAACTCATGCTCATGATATGAAAATAATTAACCTCCAGGCTGAAAAAAACAGAAAACAAAAACAAACTATGAAACTACCCAGACAATTTTTTAAACAAAATTTTTTTTTAAATAAAAAATTGTTGAAAATGACTTATGAACGGCACACAATCCAGGGGAGAACTCATAAATTTTGCCATTTAGCGATTCACAATTCATTTATTTTGCTGGATTTCACAACACAAAATAAATTATTTGAATATCAAAATTACTTACTTCGCTAGTGGATTACTACTGATATCAAGAGTCTGTAGACACTTTAAAAACTTAATATTTTCAGGTATATCTGAAATATCTAAAAACAGAATGAAGAAGTATGTAATTATTGGCAAAATTTAAGAAAGGAATACATTTCTCATAAATAATGCATAACATTATCTCAAAAGTTTATCCATATACAACAAATAAATAATTAGGAAGAGTCACAACATAGAGAGTCTGGGAAAAATTGATGTTAAAGAATTCTGAATTCTCATTTTAAAATTCTCTAAATGACGTACAATTTATTTGACTGATTGGACTCAGAGATGCAGGAGCAAGATTTGACCATGGCATGCAAGCAAAATTCATCATCATTTAATGGCAAAAACATATGCAAGTGTTCAGACACGCTTTTACTTATGATAAGGAAAGAAGTAAAATCTTAAATATCATTGCAATAAATAATGCAAGATTAATAAATGTTAGCCCTTTCCGTGGTAGTGGTCACAAGACACCAACTTAAAAAATTTTTTAAAAAAATCCCAATCCACTTTGAAACCCAGAAAGATGCACGAAAAGGCAGTAAATAGTACTCCTTTTAGAATGTAGATGGCAGCACAATGAAATTTCACTTTCAAATCAGAAATATTAGAGATTAAAAATGCGAAAATTCCTTGACTGAGGTTTTTTGAGTTCTTGGCATTTAAAATTTTAGTAAATTTACTCGGCAATTTTCCTCCAATATTCTTGGAAGTTTTAATTTACGATTTTCTTTAGGATTGAACAATATTTTTTGAACGTATCAAGGTGTCTGTATCTAAAGGGGCTGTCACATGAAGGGAGGGGTGTCCCCAAAGGGGTATGATCCCCCCTCGGAATTATGCAAGTTAAAATTTTTTTGTAGATTCTATGTCTTGACAAACTAAACCCATTCATGATGTTTTTTTCATCATATTTCAAAAAATTTATTGCCTTGCACTGGAAGGGGTTAAAGAAAAACTCATATAAAAAGCAAAATCCCAATATATATGAGAAAAGTAAAAAGATGAGGATCAAAAGTTATATGAAGTACATACGACAGGATCATCAAAACAGTTGATGTATTGACGACCTTACGTGCCAACATTTCAAGATAATTTTTGATGATCTTTTTACAATATACAGATTTCTTAACTTTTAAAATATATTGCAACAAATAAAAAAGCTATAACAAATATAAACATTGACAAAATATAATTACCATTTTTGCTAATATCTAATTCAACTAAGTTCACCAAACTTGCAATATCTGACGGCAATAATCCAATTTCATTGTCGCTCAAACTCAAACGTCTTAATTTTACAAGACGAAAAAGACCCTGCAATGGGAAAAATTAAATTGTTCAACACAAGTAAGGAAAATTATCTTAAATATACTATATATATATATAATGTGATAGATATTAATACATTCAAATGATTTAACATCAAAATTCTCCTTTCAAGTACTATCATGAGCTTAAGTAACTTTTCATTAAACAAATAATCTACAATATAAAAACAATTTAGCTTAAAAGTAAACTTTCTAAATGCTTAATTATTGAAATGGTTCAAACCTTTTGATTCTAAAAAGTTTCTATATATAGATGACATGGGTCGATCCAGGTGAAAATTGGAGCCATTTTGCGGCTCCTTCACAAAATTCCACGTCATAAAAACGGCCCCTTCACAAAATTCAAATCTTAACAAAACTCAAAATTCAAGTAAAATATAGAAATATGACTGCTAAAATTTAAGGTTTTGCATGATAAAAAAAATTTTCCCAAAAATAATTTTTTTTCCCACAAAAATATTTTTATTTTGCACAAAAATGGGCCCCTAAAAAAACCTGGATGGACCCCTGAATGACCTTAACTGATTATAAATATTTTCATTAAACAAAAGAGAATATTAAAAAAAAAGTTACAGCGTGATTTCCAACATCAGCTAGTATTTCAGAATAAGATACTATAAGAAAAAGGCTAAATTTTATATCTCATGTAGATAACATGTAAAATATCAATTTTGTAAGTTAATATTTTGCAATGACTTCTCTTAACACAAACAAATAAAAAATAACCACAAATAGAAATGTATATCTAAATTTACCCCACAGTCTCTCACAATGGTTTCTGCACTTTGGAATTTTTAAACTTAACACTAGGGATGTAACAAAAATTTGGTATTCAGCCGAATAAATTCAGGGTAATAATTTTAAAATGTGCTTTTAAATGTATTCAATTAAAAAATTGCAAAATTAGATTTCATTACATCTATTAAAAAATCACCCGACATTTACCCAATTTTAAGCTACACTGCAATTAAGTGTATTTAATAACGTTGCGTGTAATTTATCATTATAAAGCCTGAAATTATGATGTAAGAATAATAACTGTCCATTTTCAGGAAGAAGTCTGCTCTGTTTGGTTTCATACATTTCCTGTATATTATGAAAGCAAACACTCACTATATACTGTACTACCAGGAGCTGAAAAATATTTTCTTGCTAAATTTACAAGTCTTGGAAATTTTTCGGGGTTTTTTTTTTTTTTTTTTTTTTTACAATTAACTTGACATTCCATCCTAGCTATTACAAATTTTTTTAAATAAAGACAATAATTTATTTGTAATAATTTTAATTTATCCACTGAATTTTCTTCTGTGTTTGTCATTGCCATGTTTTGCAATTATGATTTTTTTTTTTTTAAATTTCTATTTAGCAAGTCCAAAATGAAGAGGGTATCTCACTTTTTAATACTGGAATTATTATTGGAATGAATATATTTAAAATATTACAAAAAATGCATCCAGTTGTTAACATTTTTTAAAATGTGCAAATAATGAAAAAGCATTTTTTAAATTTAAAATTTGAACAGTCAAAAGTAAATCAATCAAAAGTAAAATGCTTTTAAAAGTAGTTATTCGGCTACTGAATATTTGGAATTTGTCTTAAATTTGACCGAATATTCGGTATTTGGTAAAATCGCTATTCGTTACATCCCTATTTAACAATCTACTTAAAAACAAATAAATACAAGAATGTTTTGATTTGTATTTCTTTAAAAACCTGATAATATTCTCCCATTCATTAAAAAAGTTTAAATATTAACATTAAGACTTTCAAAAGCCTTCAAGTGGGTTGCTAACAAAGGAAAAATGTTTAATTAGTAAATGTAATCTATTGCCCAATTCTCTTAAAATTCCAAAATTTTCTCAGATACCTCCATCTTACTATATGATTTATTTATCTCTTCTACTAAATCGTGTTTCAGAAACTTTCTGAGATATACTTCAGAATAAAAACCTTTCAAGAAAATACTCATTTACTTCATACACAGTTAAATACCACCTTATCAAATTGATAACTCTCTGAACATCCTTATAAAAACAACTAAAAATACATTTTTGAAATATTCCCCACAAAGCTTCCAGTAAAAAAAACACGAATAATGAAAGATATTTTATCAGTTTTTAAAATTATATATTTTGACATTCATTATAAGTAAATGCAAATTGGGAATCTAATGCTAAAAAAGTAAACACATAAAATTACTCTAAAAAAAGATTTTACGACTAAAATAACTTCTGTGTTATTAAATATAATTCATAGCCACATACCACGCAATGACCTTGTCACCATTTATTGGCAAGAAAAATAATAAAAGGACATGGCAATCTTTATTCAGTACTAGAAAGGCAGACATGCATTTACTGATGATAAACTTAATGACGAGTTGTCAATTTTAATTTTATCTGGAAATATTACCATCAACTCAAAATTTCGAATTTAAAAGAGTAAACATATTAATAATTTTGGTATGTCAATTTAAAAGATACTATAAAAACAGCCCAAATCTGATTTCTATGCAAAATATTCTTGAAAAATAAAAAAAAAAGCAAAGGAAAACTTAAGAAAATATTAAGATATTTTTCTTTATGCCTGAATAAGATGTTTTAACAAAAAAACTCTTCGAAGACAAACAGACATTTAAAAAAAAAGGTGGGGGAAGCAATACAAAAATTTTGATCTAAATGGCAGTAAATCCTGCACACAATTACTTTTATCTACTGATAATATTACATTTCTCTAATTTTGACATTCCACAAGTTCTAACTAAGGTAAGCACTGACATATTTTTGTGGTTATCAATTGTAAAATTATCAGACGAGGTACCATATAGTTTTAAATGTTGACACCCGAGATCAAATATAGACATTTTGTTTTAGCACATTTCTTTGGGGGGGGGGGGGGGGGGGGGGTTGTGTGAAAGCAGCAAGATATATAAAAGCTCTGTAATTTGGTTGAGAAAAATTTTAAAAATAAAATTACATATGTTGATATTCTAAGCACAGTTTCAAATTATTCTGCAGTATTTTACCTACATTATCTTAATACTACACTTGAGCCTGATTGTTACACTTACACCAACTAGAAGTATGCAATATTGTAACAGTTTGCCAAATTACAATTGTACAGCAATTAATTATAAAAAGGATTTACATCATTGGATCATTGGCGAATCCCGGATTTGGGTGTGGGAGGGGCTGAGGTTATAAAAATTTTGTATGTCGTGACAAATGTCAAATCTCATGGCTTATGCAAACCAAAATACTTTAACTTTACAGACTTTACTCACCTGACAATAAGAATCATAAAGAACACTACAATACTTTCGATAATTTAATAAAAAATACAATGAGTAGCCAAAAAATGTTTCCAACCGTGTCAACTCTACAAGTACAAATGGAATGACTAGAAAAGTAGGAAAATTTTCGAGCCTGTCAAACCAGAAAGCAATGTTATCATGTTTTTATTAATTTTTTAAGAAAGGGAAATTAAGAACAAAGAGTTGTAGTGATTTAAAATAAAATCAAGAATTCTGGTTTAGCTCTGGGAAGGACTGTAGCCCTTTAGCGCGCCCCCCCCCCCCCCGGATTCGCTACTGCTTTTGATAAGGTTAGAAGCAATTACTCATTTTCATGGCTTTTAACTTTGATTTATAAAAATTCAAAAATAAAAATCATGTTATGTAAAATGATTTATAGAAAAAAATTATATATTCAAGCTCTATACATATGGGTTTCTACATATAATTTTAATATTTAGTAAATGATAATATGATTAATAATATCACACTCGACCTAATAAACTAAATCACTAGTATAGGCTATTCCATTAGTGTCAACATTCTTCACTAAGATTTGACAGGCTTTTGTCTGGGACCTTACTAAAATGTTTTCACGTATTTTTCCTCATTCTAAGGTATAAAAATCTAAGATTTTTAAATATTTCAAGTTAAGACTTTTAAGTAAGCACAGCGTTAAATATGAAAAACTTATCTATAGAAATAAGAATTAAAACTCTTATATTGCTTCAAATTTAATTTATACAGGTATGAGATTGGCAAAAAAGCAAAAAGACTGAAATCATATGCGAGTAAAAAATTTGTACCATAATTTATACGTGAAAGATGTTTTAAGAAATAAAACATCAGAACATGCAACATGATGAAAATACTACACTATAATAATTAATAACTTAATTATTTATAATTCAGTATGTATAAATAAGAAAAAGAATATTAAATTATTAAATCATTTACATTAAAAGTTAACAAACAAGTTTAACACATCATCAGGGGCATCAGAAAATACAAAATTAGACATTAAAGCATATTTACCACCTGAACATCACTGAGATGCAACATTCACCCAACAGAAGTCTGAGAAGAATTGTATTTAACAGCCTTTTCATAAAAGTTAGCTCAAAAAATAAATATATGGACAATTAATTTCTTTTGCTTCATGCAATTATGTAAAGTGTATTAGCTCTTTATAAATTATAGTAATATATCATATACTGAATTCTGTTTTATTTCTTTTACTTTTATACCTTTTTGCAAAGGTAACAGTACAATGATTTTGCACCTTATAAAGTGAGAGGGGGGGGGTGTCGAGAAATTGTACAGTTACAATGACAGATTCATTTAGCATTATTGTTATTTGAAACATTTCCTTAATTGTTAAAGAAGTGGTTTTAATTTGTTTTTTTATTTATGTGGCATTTGTTGGTAACAGAACTCCATTAACACGCTTCACCCCTTGTTTTGGAAGGCTCCTATCTTTGACAGATTTTTCTTCAATAAAGGATATGTTTGTATCCTCTGCAAGTTTATTTTCGGTAGAGGCTAAAGTTTTTGCATAGTCTTCATTAGTATCTCTTTGTTTAATTACTGATATAGTTGTCAGGATTACATTATCTCTAAAATGTCTAGGTAAATTCAATTAAGTATTTCAAATAATAACCTGTTACACACAAAAAAAAAAAATGATAAAGAAATAGGTTGCAAATAGTTAAAAATCTATTTATATTTTTTCAAATGTTTCTAGAAGATAATTCATAAGAGTCATAATATTTTAGAGATACAAGTCTTAAAAAATATGTCAACACTTGAATTGGTAGATTTCAGCCAGAAAATGCAATTTTTACCAATATACTAAAATTTTGCACCATCTAAAGTTGTAAATTTTACAAGATGTGTCTGATGTTATTTATTATACCTTTTATACAATTAAAAATGAATAAAAAGGATAACACAAAATAAATTCACACTTTAAAAAAAACTATAGTACAGAACCTAACTTTCTAATTCAAAATTGGTTGAAGGTGTGGTTATTAAGACATATGCTCACTGTTTGGTTGCTATTTGTGGGATTGGTTTTATATTGCTGTTTTTCAAAACAGAGTTAAATTAACACGAGAAATAGTAAAATATACAGTTTTGCCATTTTATCCTTAATTAAATGCCCATTTTTTTTAAAAATTGAGATAATATGCTATGCTAGATACTAATACTCAATTAGTATCAAAATATGTCATCCCCCCCCCCCCCCTTTCATTTTTCCATCTCAACTATCCCCACGTTAATGTGCATTTTGCATGTGTTTCAATAGGGAAAGTATAAAAACCTACTATTTATTTTTAAAAAAAGAGAGGGAAGGCCATAATTCACAAATAATTCATGTTTGATAGATTGAATAAAATTCCAAGAGCTTGTTTAAAAAAGTAATACAACTCCAACTTGTAAACCTGGTTAATTAAGTTACTGTTTTATATATATGTGTATTTTCACTAATTTCCCCTCGTTTTAAGGAATAAAAAGATCTTTCAACTAATGTTAATAACTCAGTCACAGTTACACTTCAATAAAATCAAGATAAAAATTACTTCTCAAAGATTATTCATGTTGCAGCATTTAAAGCTTTAAATTACAACAAAATTATCATAAAAGCAATTTCAATAATTATCTCGGATCAATATAACATGAATGCTGGTAAAGAATGTAAATAATGAAATTGTAAAAAAAATAAATTCAATGCTTTTCTCACATAATTATAATGATGTATACGAGAAAGATAAAACAGAATACAATTCCACTAATATTAAATTCACTCTTGTAAAAAGTAATATTGAAAGCATCTCCCTCCATATTTCAGAAATTTGCTTTGAAAGCTGTTTAGGTACATTTTTATGTCTAACAGAGAATGACTGAAATATTTACTGAAAGGCATATTCATGTCTACAAGTTATTTGTAAAAAAAATGTGAATACTGAATTTCAAATTTTAACATTCCATTCTCTTTGATTATGAATACATTTTTTATTCATTCTTGTTATTAGGAAAAATTTAATCCTTAATGCAGGCCTGTTCTTTAGTTTTTGGATTATATTAATAAATTGTATAAAACATAAATTCCCGAACACTTTTACAAATACAACTAATGGAAAATTCATTCATTTTATATTTGTTTGCACAAGCCAGAAAAAAAAAATTAATACTGCTTTTCTCCATAATTCTTTATTAGAACCTTTCTAATCTAACTTGGAGTTAGGTTCATTAATCTCTACTATGATGTGTAGTAATCCATTTCGAAACAATGTTAGTCAAAAGATTTACAATTCAATGCTTCACATACATAGTTTACAGAATTATTAACCTTATTGTCTTTGAGACTTCAAATTGATACAAACCTCAAACAATTTTAAAGTGAATAGAAATTAAAGATTCTTATGTTTTCCCCTTCCTTTCAGAAGTAAACTATCAAATTAATACATGCACATTAAATACACACAACATTCTTTTCAGGATGCACTTGATTAATACGTAGAAAAAACCCTGATGTTTTAAAAAATACATTTATATACATACTAGTGAATATTTAACAAAATAGGGTCATTATAACCTAATTTCAATGTATGCAAGAATAAATTTTAAAATCCCCCCCCCCAAAAAAAAAGTTGCTTTCGGGAATGTAAATTATTATTTGTCATACTTATAATAAAGCCAAAAAATTATTGATCAAAAATATTTTAATGATTTACAAAAAAGGACAATCGAAAGGATGTCTCTGTACTCTTTTATTAAGTCTTTTTTTTTTCTTGCATGAAGTAATTTCAGCTTCGAATGCAAAAATTAAATTAAATTCACAGCTTAGTTGAACAATTTTAATCATATGGAGATTTTTAAAGAAATAAATCACTCTCTCTTGCGGCGACAAGCAGATCAAGTAGGAAAATTGAATTCAATAACAAACAGAAACATAATTTTAAAATAATGTAAAACACTAAATAACCGTATACATTAGTAAAATGTTTTAAACAAAAAAAAATTCGCACATGCTGATAAAAGCAGATCCTGTTTCGAACCGATTCCGCAATCAATCACGATCACGATCCAAGATGTTTTCAGTCACGTCTTGTCAAAGTGCATCCCCAACCCTTAGGCTTAGTCACGAAAAATTGTAAACACAGTGGGCGTCGGCTGTGCATTTTTTAAGATTCATGGTATTTTCAAAAATCAAAGGTACAATTTTAAAAAAATTTGTAAACAAATAACCTTTGGCAGGTCTCTGATGTGATTGGAGTCCAACAGAAGTTCTTCTAAAGTTCGTGAATAACGCAAAACATCATCGGGTACATTTGCCAAACTACAGTGCCTTTTGTCGATACATTCAACTTGACGATTGCAACCACGAAAAAGCGGAATACAACGAAACATTTTCAATTAGTTAATTTGCTTTTCATGATGATACACAGGAAGAGGTTTCCACTTCCAAAGCGAAACAGATTATCCAAAACATTCCTAAGTAAACTTGCTAAATGTCTACCGCATTTGAACACGAAAAGTTACTACGATTACGTCACTCATTACGATTACAGTTTACGTACGCCATGCTGTCAAAAATATTCCATATTAGCTCATATCGTTGTTATTCTTTCATTCTTCCAACACATCAATTGATGAAGAAAATATATTAATTTAATGACGAAATTTTATTTACTCAGAAGTTTTCCAAAATAGATTTGGAATCTAAAAACATTTACAGGAAAACAGTCTTGAAGGATTGAAATTAAATCAAATATTTATGCGCATATGTAAATAAATATTAATTAAATGCATTATTATGAAAAGAAAGAATTTCAGTTTGAATATCGTAGGTACTTTCAGATCAAATTTAACTGTTTGATGTTCTGTATTTATCACGGGCGTGCCATACTGTCCTATCCTCATTTGAGGCAAAATCCATTTTTTTGAACTACAATTTTAGGATATTATTGTGAATTAAAATCGAAAAAAACACTTTTCTCATATTCTCAATGTAGTTAGAATTTTACTAATCGAGCAAGTAAACAGAAAATAAATCTCAAAGAAAAAGGTGAAAGTGAGAGTTGAGATGTGTAGACGAAATTCGAATTTCTTAAGCTTTTTGAGGAGAATTTGTTTTTGAAATTGAACGGCAGTGAAATTAATGAAAATTTGGTTTTCATTTCTTAACTTTAAGTGTAATATTATTTTTCCAAGTGTTCCGAATCATTTCCTTTTCGTGTCAAATTAAAGATGTCCATTTCTTTTCATCGGAATACTCACAACTGACTTCATGCATCCGGTAAGTATGTTAAATCTATATTTACTTGAAGCTTCAAGGATTTGTTGTATTGTTTGTAAATAGTGATCGTTATTGGCGCATGTTGTCAAACTAGTAGTGAATAAAACTTATGTTTGTCTTGACATTAATCAATTCGTAAGGAGTTCTTCATATATAGCAAATCATTGGACGCTTCAATAAAATCGGTACAGTACTATTCTGCTTAGCGAAGAATTCTTTTATATGCAGTGCAAACGGGCACTGAAAGATTTGTTGCAGCGAGTTTTAATTTTTGTTTTGTTATTAATATTTTTGAACAAAACATATTTGAAAGCTACATTTCTGTTCTATTTCAGTTAATTTTTCACCGAACATATAATGTTATGATAAAGAACTGACTTAAGCTAAAAGAATAAAGCTAAAGTTAATGATTTACCAAATATTGTAATAACAAAGCAAATGCTGAATCACATATTTGTTATTGGATGAGCATAGGTTCAAGACCTGTCATGTATGTCACCTGTTACCAAGTTTCATTCACTGTGGCGGCTCCTCATGCGATGCAATTTTGGGAATTACTGTAGCTTTTAATCTTTCACTCTGCATTGATGCATATTTTGCCATTTTTATTCATAGAAATCAGTGAAATTATACATAATCAAAAGGGTGGTCCATAATACAATGGTGAAAAAGTTTTATGGAGAAAGCAAGGCACTCTAATTGTTAGACCTATTAATCAAATACTTGTGGTGAAGTTTAAGCTCTCTACTCCATTTAGAAAGTGGTGCTCAGTGAGCCTTAAAATGTCCTAAACTACAAGGTTTTGACATGCAACGTAAAAAATTAAATGTTTAATTTCAGATAGTATATATAATTTTTTTATGTATATCCAATACAATATTTTAATTGAAATATAGCAATATTACGTTATAACAGTTTATGGCCCCCAAAAATTATTTTAAAGATGCGTCATAGACATGTTTTTTTTTGTCGATTTTGAAGGAACTGCTTTCCTATTTGTCTTAACAACTTGCAGCAGAAATTGTTTTTTCTTCCTCATCTTTAGTTATTAATGTATAGAATTCCTGAAATAGTTTAACTTCTTTCTCTGCAGTATCATTTATAACCTGCAATTTTCTTACACGTTCTCTTCCATGTAAATAACTTCAATTTTGGTTCCATTCTTCATATGGTAAATTTAGAAAAGCATCAATATTTATCTTCTCAACAGATTACTCGAATGTTTGGTTACGAAATCTGATAAGTTTACTTTGTGATTTGTTTTTAATATATTACAGTTTCCTCTTACTTTTCGCAAATCTGGTTTACTTTTTATCATTTTTACCATAGTGTATTTCTCGGGTGACTGTACTGTGTCAGAAAATAGTGCAACTCCTACCAGTTCATCCTATAAGTACTATAAATGATGTTCTAATATACATTTAGCAGCATTGCTAATTTCAAAGTCAAATGATTCCTATTCCTTTAGATCTAATCAAAGTTTTAAGTCAATAAAAGGAGCCTCTGAAGCTAAAGGGTCTGCAATCCATGCCTTTGTATTTATATAAGGGCTCCGAACTTTATGAATTTCTCAAATTGAGCTTCCTCCCTTTTAGAAAGGTTTGGTCACGAAACAGGTATATTTTGATACCATAGATCAGATCAGTTTAGTCATCCATTTGCATGGTGAACTGGACCCGATGCCCGCCAATGTATCCTTTTTGGAGGTTTCCCCAGAACTGTATTTGTTAGTTCAATAAGCTCTTGATAGTCATCTCTTGGAACTTTTACTGTTCCATTTAGAAGATTAGACAAATTGCTAAGTGCTGATTCTTTGAAAGAAACTAGTTCAAGTGAGACTTCCAGTATTTGGAAGTTTTTCCTCACTATTCCATGCCAGACTTTCTTGAGTGTTTTTAATAGAGGATTTTCTGGAGAGCTGGAAGGACCAAAGCACAAAGTAAATATCATTGCAAGGATTAATTCAAGAGTACAATGACGGCATGCCAACCATAGTAAGTCTCGCCCAATCTTGTCTTCCAAAAGAGTACAAGTTGCATTCAAATGGCCAGTATTTACGGAGGCTGTGTCAAAAGACATGGCTATAACCTGATTAACAAGATCCCATTGTTCCAGTATTTTGTAAATTGCTTCGGCTGCATTTTTTCCAGTTCCAAATGGCAACTTTCGAACTCCAAGGAGTTTTTCTTCCCCCATCTCCAGACACAATAACTGGTAAATGGTGAACAATTTCTATACCCACAATGTAGGGTAATATTTTGCTATCCCAGTGAATAATAATAGGGTATTTCGGAGCGTAATTTTTTGCAATCACATCAACAGATTCGCTCCTGCCCTTCTTTCTCACTCTATGAACAGTAGAATGGGATATTGAGAGTGAAGATGTGTCTTCTCCAAGAGCAGCTGCTATAGGCACCATTATTCTAACTGCTTTACAATCAGAAACTTGATTTCTATCTAAAGCACTTGTAACGTGGTGGGTAAACAACTTTTTCTTTAAAGTTACATTCTGTTCTTGAGGTTGTCAAGAGTCTGTTTCATGTTTTCTTTTAGCAAAGTACTGCACAAATTCTTCCTCACCCTTCACAGAAGAACTTTTGTCTGGTGATGATAATGGTGCTGCTGATAATGTTTTTAAAGTTGAAGAAGCAGCATCGTCATCAGCAGAGGCTCTTTCTTTTCTTGCTTGTACTTACCTTGGACGCTCTGAAACTCTCTCTTGCATTCCAGCCAGTTTCTTATCCAATGTTTTCATTATCATATTTCTTTCACTGTGTTGATCGATCAGGAATTTTCTTTCTTCTTCAAGTTTAATCATTGTCATATCATTAGCATGAGCAATATCGAAAAGTTCATGCACTTTTCTCACAAATTTGTGCTCACGTTCTCTTTGTGCTTCTGTTGGACGACTCTTGTTCTTTTTCAATAATAGCCATTCTGAATGAATTTTCTCTAATTTATCAATTGCATGTTTAACGAGTCTTATTGGTATTGCAGCTTTAGACCATACTACTATAAGTTCATCAATTGTCCGATGACTTGCATTGCATACTCTTAAAAGCACTTTGGTTGTTGGAAGTTTATTAAACCTATTAAGTGGCTCAAGATTTCTGACATCAAGTAGAAAAATATTGTTAGACTGTCTAGTTTTTGCCCTTGTTAAATGTTAGTTAAATATTGTTAATTAATTGTTTTAGAAATATATCTTTTCGAACAACACCAAATCCAACATCAACAAACAATTCAAAAACAGTTGTTTTTCTTAAAGCAAAATGTAGACAAAACATTGATCACAGTTAAGTTAAAGTGTAACAACTGTTAGTCTTTTTTAATTATATTTTAAATCTTTTTAAACTAGAAAATTTATTTTTAATATTTATATTTGATTGTTCAACAGCAGTTTTGTTTTAATTTAGAATAAGCAGGATGTATCCTCACAGTTATGGTTAAATTGTCGGGCATGACATATTAGAGTTACAGTTTATAATGAAATGTTGATATAGAAATATTTATTAAATCTTTTAAAACTACTTATTTACCTTTCCTTTTCGTATTTGGCAACACTTTTCCCAATATCTTATTAACTACCAAATTTTCTTGAAAACAGTTTTTTTTTATTGTCGTGGGCATCCCCTTCCAGTGTCAGTATAAAGCTGTAATTTTAGCAAAAGTATTTTATTGTGAAGTCTAACAAAATCGGAGGGTGCCTAGACCAACCGCTAAAACTTTTTTTTTTTTGGACCACCCTAATAATCAATCTTGATTCACAGTAAACCTCTGAATGTGTTTATCCTTTTGAATGTTGAAAAGCAGAATTAAGGCTTTGATATAGTATCAGGAATTGCTGCGACACTTTAAAGTGGGAATACAATTATTGATATTGTTTAAAAAGTTGTGTTTCTGGAAGCTACCCATGTTTTATACTAAGTCAGGGTTTATCAAACTATGAGTCCCAACCACTAATAGGATCATAGTAAGGTTGTGGGAATTTTAAAAATGCCATCTTTTAGATTCTTCATTATATGTGGCATCAAAAAAGTAATTTCATTACAAAAAATTTTCTTCAAATTTAACTACAACAAAAAAAATTATAATTATTTTTTCATCTTTCAATCATTAACCTGTATTTTCATATGCTGGGCTTGTAAAATTATTTTGCAGTGGAAAAAACATTTTAAACTTCATTTCTAACATCTGTGGAATTGCTCTTCTCTATAATTTATTTAAAAGTGCTTAGAAAAAGCATATACAGTACAGCCCTGGTTAACCTGAACTATAAAGGGGGGGGGGGGGGTTCGGAAAATGATTTTTTCGATTAGGCCCATCTATTACTATTTTGTATAAAATTGTGTGATGTGTGTTCTTTATTAAAGCTAACCCTCTGTTAGGTGCAATATTCGCACCGGTGAGTTCAGCAACAAGTGCCTGACAGGCAGAGGTAAATTGTAATTAATATTGTTAATACTCATTAATTTTAATTTTAACATTCTAAAATTAATCATTGACCTTCTTAGGGAGGCTTAAAAGAAAAAAGTGGGGATATAGTTGCAAAAAAATTTCGCCTTTGTGATTCTTTCCGTTCAGTAGAGTACATATGTTTTGGATTTGCAATTTCAGAGACATTTTGAAGAATCCGGGTTTCGGTTAACTGGGGTTTTACTGTATACTTTTATATTTCCAGGGTTGCTAAGCCACTTGGAAATCCTTGAAGAGTTAGGAAATTTCTTTTTCAACCCAAAAATCTGGAAAAGGCAGGGTAAATTTTGTTGCAAAGCTACAAAAGTGGTTTTCTTTAAATTTATGTTAATTATAAATTAAGATTTAAACATTTTAAATTTAATTTGTGTTTTTAGGTTTACATTAATAAAGTTTTTGTCAGAGAAATATTTCTTTCTGTATTGTAAGCTGGATTTTGAACTAGCTTTACTCGAGACACCTTGATCTATGGAGGGGAAGAGGATTCCTCTTCCTTCATTCAAATATTTTGGGTATTTTCACATTAACTCAGAATCATTCATGAAATTAATATGAGATTTCATGCATATTCATATGGGTAAAAGAGAATTCTGTTATGCAGTTGTTAAAAAAGAAAGGTGGCTGACTATACAAAAATGTTATAGTTTTCAATGGTTTTGACAAAACTTGATTGGAAAGAAGATTTGGGGTGGAATTTTTAGTTACTGTCATCTGTAATTAGATAAGTTCAGTGTTTTCAACTGATATAATCTTATTTTACCGTCACCGCGGACAGTACATATTAACACACTAGATTGGAATTTTCTTGAATACTCCTGGAATAGTGAGGAAAAAGCCAGGGAATTTCATTCGCCTGCTTGAGTAGCAATCCTGTATTTCACACGCACCATAGAAGGATATCAGGACTGAAAGAAAATGCAATCCACAAGGCTAGATTTCCCATAGAGCCAACATAAGCCATGGTCTAGGGGACAACAATCAGAGGGCCCAAATTTAAAAGAAATTATAATAAAATATTTAAAAATTTTCTATATTATTTTGAAAAGGTCCTATAAAATATTGTTTTTTAAGCACATCCATATACATTAAATAAATTGATGGTATATTTGTGCTGCTTATCTCTATAGTTGTGGTGAACGCATCAGAAGGGGAGGGCACATAATTGTTTTGGCCTATGGCATAAATGTATAAATCTGACCTTGGAAATCCATCAAGACATACTTTGGATAGGAAAAAAAATGTAGAGAAATTGGTTTTTCCTTGATGATTGAAAGTGCTAAAAGATAAATTATATTAGAATGTGGGCAGATTTTAAACACATTGTTCAAGCTAAAAAAGAACATAACTGTGCTCACTCTAGACAACGTGTCAACCGTAAAAGAAAGAGTGAATGTATTCTACAGACATCTATTTACATGCTCAGCTTATCTAAACTGGTACATAAGTCAAATTCTTGAAAATTAAAATTTTGATGTTGGGTAATTTGAGAAAGACGTAGTTTTACATTTCCCATTACAAAGTGTTAAATATCACCTTCAAAATCATACATGATCAATGATCATTGGGTGTCTCCTAAGGTGTTTTTCTTGTCATCTGACCATAGTGCAGAATTATAAGGTCAATCTACAAATAAGCTGTGATGTAGCTACAAAATTAGGGTTGCATCAATATATTATAATTAAATTCTGAAATATATTGCTAAAATTTCAAGATCTCTGCTGATCTAACTTTGTGCTTGCTGCTGACTTCTTAGAATGTTGTAAAAAAGAAAAAAAAATTGCATAAACTTTTGTAAAAAAAATAACTTATCAGGAATAACTGTACCTGTGTAATTAGACCATTTAGACAAATGATTTTTAGGTTCACTTGCAATTAAGTGTTTCTTTATGTGCATTTAGAATTGTTATATAACTTAAATAATAAACTGGGAGATTTTCATAGCTTGATTTATTATTTGGATGTAATTATATAATTTTGAACTAATGCTATACTTTTTCTAAAGTAAGTTATATTTTTCTGTTATTTTCTTAGATCTTGAAATATGTAATACTTTTGAATATAATAGCCAAAATATATTTTTTTTCTCGACCATCGGTAATTTTTGGTAACAGTATAATCGATCAATACTTTATTTATTAATAGAGCTTTGGTAGCATTGTCAATAGAAACTTGGGTAGAAGCATTCTTGGTCTTGGTTACAAAGTTATTGCTTTTATTGTCGAATTTAGGGGTATTCTGGTAAATTAAAATTTTGTATAGTAAATTTATCAGTTGTTATCAACATGAACAATTTTGGATGTTTTTACTGCTTTAAGTTAGTATATAAAATAATATGCTGAGAATATTTATTTTTATGTCATGATCTAAAACCTCCATTAGATTTTCTCCTTCAAGACTTATCATAATCAATTGTTAAAAATTGTTTTTTCTCTTTTTTTTTTTTTTTTTTTTTGTCTAAAATATGTTTCAACTTGATTTGTATGTTTGTTATAGTAATATATAAAAAAAAAGTATAAATCTGTTTTATAGAAAGTTAAATACTCCTATGATAAAGTAGTTGCATTTCCCTTCATTAGGTGTAGCGGAAATTTTAATGATTGACAAATATGGAATCATCTGAAAGATTATAAAAATTAGTAAGTTTTTAAATCCTCATGAATTTTTTTTTTCCTTCTATTAAATAAAAATTTCAAAATTTTATGTTTTAAACTTTTTTTACAAAGTACTATTCATTTTGTAATTAAATTCTTCATCATTGCTCACTGGAAGATAAAAGTCAGAATTGTCTAAAAATAGATTCATAAATGGATCAAGTTGGTTAATTAAAAATTAATACATGCCATCTTTAGCTAGGATACATCACACACACAGACGACTCTTTTGAAGAAATCCTTTATGACAAAATATAAATCCATGAAAAATCCAACTTTCTTATTAAATATATCTTCTTTTGTGTTATTCCATGTTTTATTTGTGCCATTAATGTTTTAATTACTTTACTGTAAAACTTGGATTGACCGTCGCATCCAAACTAGGGCTGTGACATATGGCTGTTATTTTACAAGATGATCAATATGAGAGCAGTAATGTTCAAAAATGATGGATTAGATATTTTTATACGATGACAGATAGCAGAAATTGACAGTTAATCCAAGTTTTACTGTTATTTTTTGTTTACAATTCAGTTTTATGACAGGGTACTTCCTTGTTATAGTGGATCCAGATTACAGCAAGCAGATCGCTGCTATGCTTTTGCAATGATGATGTTTTGGCGAATATTTTGTGGTTGTTTACGGGGCCACTATAATAAGGAAGTACCTATGACAGTTTTCAGTGCTTTTCAAATACCATTTATTTGTTAAATTATTCATTCCAAATTTGCCTGTTCTTTAAATATTTCAAAGAATTCACTACTTATAATTCACTTATTTTAATATTTTATTGCTTACTCTCTCATTAAGAACTGGAAATATTTATTATTCGTGGATTTACTTTTGGAATTCAGGCTTCATTTCATGCCAACTTATGCGCTTGGCAACAATTACCATCACTCTAACAGAAAAAATATCAAATTATATTGTTAACTTCAAATATTACGAGAGTGCCTTAGTAATATAATAGGCGTGTGTTCCTATATGGAAAGAGTCTTTCATTGAATATTTATTTATATTAAGTACCGTACTTATGGACTCGTATACAAAGAAAAGGTATGGTAATGATAAAAAAATTCAAAATTTTGATGGGTCTCCATGTTTTAGAATTTTCTATTTCTGCAAACACAATTTTTGGAATTGTCTGTCTGCTTATGAATACGGTGACTAAAAACACATTGAGCTAAATAGGCAAAATATGGTATGGGATTTTTACACAAAACCGTAGATCGCCATCTAGTTTTGAACAAAATCTGTTAGTGGGAAGTCTTTCCATCTATATGCCTGTTAACATGATAACTCCAAGACACAACAAGCCAGATGGATGAAATTTAGCATATGGTGTTACTATCGGCACCTGCACAGTGTTGCCCGTGATATGATTATTATTATGTCTGTTCTCGGAACCTGAGAACATGAAAAAGGAAAATTAATTTTTAGAATGAGTCCCACCACCACCTGACATGACACAGACAACGACAGTCCATTAAAATGAGTATGTTTCAGTTAGGCTGACGCAATATACTTTTTCCTCTGGATCGGAAAACCACAGTACCCTCTTCGCCATCCCCCTGGTGCTATTTTTAGAACGTGACCTTGCGCGAAAGACGTAGACGTTTCCAAGTAGAAAATGCCCGTTTTGAAATTGTTCTTCATTCAAAATTTTGGTACTTACGTATTAATGCCACCGACGCTACAGATTGGCGGTAATGCGCCAATAAAGAGCAATCTTGTTTACAAAAACCACCAAATTGGCGTTAATACGTAAGTACAAAAACCGCCAAATTTGTGGCACTTAAAAACTGCCAAATCTGTAGCTGCGTTGGCGGCACTTAAAAACCGCCAAATTGGCTTTAATACGTAAGTACAAAAACCGCCAAGTTGGCGCCACTTAAAAACCGCCAAATTGGCGTTAATACGTAAGTACAAAAACTGCCAAATTTGGCGGCACTTAAAAACCGCCAAATCTGTAGCCTCGGTGGCATTAATACGTAAGTACCGAAATTTTTTTTCACCCTTTTAGAAATAACTTATTAAAATTGAACTAACGAAGGTATTTTAACCGTTCTTTTTTAAATCAAAGGGAAATATTCTAATTTTTACCACAAAAAATTTCAAAAAGATGATGAGATTAGAACATCATATGCAGAAAAGTTAGTATAAAATATTTTTTTTTTTTTCCAAAACTGACTATTATTTGAAAATTTCTCAAAATTCAGTCAATTATGTTAGAAATTCGAAATCAACTTCATTGGAAAGAAAATTGTCTGCTCTTCTATTATTCTTCCTACGATTATCAAAAGTTATTTTATTTAGAAATTAATGCAAAAAACTACCAAAAATAACACAAAACATTAAATAAAAAAAATTCTAGATTAAATTTTAAAATTCGGGCTTCAAGCTGCATTGAGGCACCATTATGACTACCCGTGTGCCAAATTTCATATCTGTAAGTGCGATAGATTCATCTGGACATTGGATACACACACAAACATTTCCTGTTATAAGTATAAATTACTAGAATTATAGACCTGTATCTAATTTTGGATTAAATCAATAACAGGAAAGACTGTTTCTTTGTTTACCTATCCATGTATATGTGAATATTTTATCCAAGGAAAAATAAATAAAATGTGGTCTTGACACCAAAGCTATTGATTTATATCAAATTTTCGATGAACAGAAGAGGTCCAAAATCCGTACTGAATTCTCCTACCAAGAAGTGAAGCACAAAACAAGCTGTATTGTGTTGCAAGTATACAAGAAAGTCCAGTGATGGATGCTCTCTCTGATGTGTTTTTTTTTAATACACTTCGTCAGATTTTTTTTTTTTCCGAGACTGATGCTTACTTTATTTATATGTTCCGAAATTAATTTTCAATGGTGAAAGCTTATAAAAATAGCAACTTATCAACAGAAAAATACGGAATTTATGTAGGTGATAAGTTTTTTGTGATGTGCCCAGAACAGCTGCAAAATTATGTTTGACAAATAATAGCTATTTAAAGCATTAAATACACTGCCAACTGCTGGATCTGCAAACAAACAGCTGTAAACAAATTACAAATCGAAGATGATGTTAGTGTTTATAAGGACAAGTCAAAATAATGTAAAGAATATTTAGTATGATACAGAATTCTGAGTTTTCATAACTTTCTTTTAAAAGTTGATTAAGTACTTATTTTTATAGTTCATATGTTTTCAAAAGTTTTACTGTAACTATGTCTCCATTTGTAATTTGCTTTGTATCTGAAGACATAGCTTTATAAACTTTTTCACTTGCAATCCCTTTTCATCTCCAAAAATGTATTCTGTGCTTTCATCTATGAAACAGAGAGGGAAAAAATTGCTACCCCAGATATACATATAGGTAGGAAAAGAAAGTTGATGCATTAAAAATCATGATGACAAGTTAATTTAACCAAGAAAAGTTACTCATAAGGAAAGTTTAATGTAATGTTATAAGTCAAAATGGCCTTCTGATATATTTCTGCTTGCAAAATAAATAAAAGCACTATCAATAATCCCTCCTATCACAATATATTCAAAGCTAAGTTTGTTAGAAATACATTACACTTTATTAGTTAAAATATTATATTTTGCGTACTTATGGTAATATCTATTTTGCTTTCTCAAAAACATTGTTCTCTACACTAAGTATGCATTTATCTGTTGCTATAGAAATTTAGCTTTGCTTGTTTTCCATTTATTTTGCTCGATATAAATGAATAATCGTTTGTTATTAAGATGCATAGCTTCAACATTTTCCAACAACAGATTCATTTAGTGTTTTGTGTAGATTATATAAAGCCAGTAAGCAGTTGACTGCAAGAATTGCATATACTGAACGCTTTATATAATCATTTCAAGATCAAGCATATGATACTTATATTCAAAATGCTTTTAAGCATATAATAACATGGAGATAGAAACTGTGAATTTTATTTCCACTTAAGTGTTCTGTACCCATTCATTTTCCCTGTGTTTGCATGTAATGTTATGATAAAAAATTATATGTAATCTTGATGATGCTTGATGATTTACATGGTATCAATAATTCATTTTTATATTTTTCCTGTTATAGGAAAGAAGATGGAAGCAAAAAAGAAATCTCCTTTAAGTATGGGCAGTCTAAAAAATTTAGCAACCACTGAAAAAAAATGCAATAAATGTGGTTTTGTGACATTTTGTTTACGTGTACTGTACAGCCACAGATATAAATGTCAAGGCGAACTGCTAGGATCATTAATATGCTGTTACTGTAAGAGAAAATTTAATTATTTATCATTGTTCAAAGTTCATAGAAAGACTTGTGTAAAATTCCACAGAAATAAAAATTTGCTAAGCATACAGAAATCCAAAAATTTACTGGCTAAAATATGTAGGAAATCTAAGGTGGAAGCAGATTCAACCAAACCTTCTATTATTTCATGTTCTGATTGTTTGAAAAGTTTCTCATCAGAGCACGAGTATGATGTACATGTGAAGAAAGGTTTTTGTGATGATAAGAAGCCAGTTAAAAAGCATACCTTTTCGGCCAGAAAATCATTTTCAAAGGTACAACAGGAGGTTGAACCACCAGAAATAGATGAATGGCTTTCAGATGTAGATGATCCTCCAGTAAATGAAATTCTTCCATTTAGCATGTCTGTTAAGAAGAAAAGGTATGTTCCTGAATTGCCTATTTCTGGAGTTTCATGTAAATGGTGTAAAAATACTTATCCTACAAAGGAAATCCTTCAAAAGCATCTAAAGAAAAATTACCTGTGTGCTCTTCGACAGAATTCATATAATTCTCCTTTCAAAGAAACTTATACAGCTAGGAAGTCTTTTGGTTCAAAGCAACCTGTCGTTGCACGAAAATCATTTTCTCAAATCACTCGGAGAATTATATCGCCTTCATTCAATTATGCACCATCGGGTGGTTCTGCGAGAAAATCTTTACCTAATTCAAAAAAGCGATTTATGAAAAATGTGAAATATCCTTTAATGAGTCCAGTGAAACCTTTCAGCCGGTGCCCAGTTTGTTATGTAACATTTTCGGATTTATTTGAGTTTTTCCAACATCAAAAGAGACTTAATCATTGGGGGAAGGCAACCAAATCTATTAATAGCATTTGCAAGTGTCCATTTTGTGGAAAACAGTTCTTTCATATCTCTGCTCGTAACGCTCATCTTCGGAACCACGCAGATAAATCTGAAGAAGAAATAGAATCTTTCCTGAAAAGTAGCACTTGTAATATATGCTCGAAAATTTTTGTATCTGAAACAGCAAAATACCAGCACATGAAATTGGAACACCCAAAATCACTTTTTGATTTGGATTCCAAAGAAAATCGCAACAGTAAGCAATCTTTATTGCCTCTTGTAATTAAGCAGAAACTGAAACAGTATCCTAACTCTTGTCCTATATGTTCAAAAAATTTTCCTTCAAGTTTTTCTCGTGATAAACATTTTAAAAAAAAGCATTTGGATTCAGAATTGGAATGCAAATTTTGTCCTCAACGATACAACAGTGTTGAGGACTTGGAATATCATATGCAGAAAGCTCATTATAATAGTTTTAAATTTGAATGCCTTGCTTGCAAAATCAATTTAGCAACTGCCCCACATGTTGTTCTGCACGTTACAAAACTTCATGCTGACCAAGACCCTAAAAGAATTATTCGATCGAGAGATAATGAATCGGCATTGTTTGACGAGCAAGGTTTTTCTCCTAATGTGCCAAGGAACAATAGAAATAAACAGGCAGTATTTTATTGTGACATCTGCAAAATTAGCTTTCAGAGATTATGTGGCCTGCAAAAGCATAGGCAGTCTAAATCTCACCGAGACACTGTAGTGAAAAATTTGGATTCTATGCATAAATCCATATCGGATTTACCACCATCTCCTCCACCAGTTCCAAAAAAGAAAGTCAAACATCCTGAAATTTTAACATGTAGTGAATGTTTGGAGGAATTTACTAATGTTAAAGATTTTGTACCACATCGATTGGGTCACTTCGGTGTTCATGGCAGGTATTTAAAGATTAGTGAGGAAAATCTATATACTTGTGAAGTATGTGGTGAAGTATCTAACAGTCATTCTAAAGTTCAACTGCACTTATTTTGGCATTTACAAGTTGAATCTACATCCACTGAGAAAAATCCTGTAACTGTTAAAGGTAAAAATGATCCAATAGTTCCAGACAGATTGAGTGGACAGCATGTTGCAAAAAAATCATTTGGTAAAAAGAGTTCTGAATCTCAACAAGAAGTTGTTATTGGTGGAGTGAAAAAGCCTCTCTTCACTTGCGAAAACTGCAACATAGGATTTACTACTCAAGCTCATTACAGTTTGCACGTTCGTAAATTTTGCCGAAAGAAGAACGTATCTATGGCTGACAATTCAAAAGAAATGGACGAAAGTTCTTCCATGCATTTACCAGGAATTAGCACACTAAAAAAACATACAGTCAACTTAAAAGATAGTAATTTAGAGCACTGCTCTATTTGTAACTGTTTGTTTTCTTCAGGTATTGAAGAAACACATAAAAGTTTTTGTGAAATATGTGCTGCTGTTGATACAGAAATTAACAAGGATCTAGATTATATAACTTCCAATATGGACCTTGAAAGTGTTATAGCTGTTTGTATCTCATGTGCTTTACCATTTGATGATTCACAAGCATTTGCTAATCATATGCTTGCATGCCATAAATCTGCAACAAATAGTGTCTCTGTACAAAAACCTGACAGTGGTTCAAGGACTTCTACAGTGCACTGCACTGCATGTAATTGCTTGTTCTTTTGTGCAGAAGCTATGGAAGATCATAGCGGTTTTTGCAGCAATTCTTCTTGCTGTGATTTTGATGCAGATTCAGTTACAGATATTCTGAAAGCTGCATCAAAACTTGAAAATCTTATAGCAGCCTGCATATCTTGTTCTTTAGCTTTTGATAATGTTCAGAATTTTAACAAGCATATGTTGTCACATCAAGAACCTAATTTTAACAAAGATCTACAAAGTTCTTTAAATGGACCTCAAATCTCAAGTGGTGATGAAATAATCGAGTCTGCATCAGATAATGCAAATAATGCCTTCTCTTTTGATGATTTGGAACAGGTCTCTGCACAGATTGAAAACAGTAAAACAGATGATAATGATCCATCTGAGAATTTGGATTCTTCCAGCTCACAGCTACCAGATGAATCTATGTGGACAGTAACTAATTCTTCAGGGGCCAATCAGTCCTCAGATTTTGAAGAAGACAGTATGATGGAGCCAATAGATAAACTGAGGAACAATTTTTCGCAACTCTTCTGTATGCTAATAAATGATGCAGAATTAATGCAACAGTTAGGATTCGGTGAACAGCCTGTTGATGATGTTCTAACAAAGGTTTTACAGCAAATGGGCCAAAATCCTGTTTTAAAGGATGGCCAGACTTCAGACATTGATTGTCTTCGTAAGAATATTCGAACGCTTTTAGATTTTTGTCTAAAAGATCAAATAATGGAACTTATTGGAAGTGGTAAAACTTCCACTGATGAGATTGTAATTGAAGCTCTCAAAATCTTTACTGCAGAGAAAACTACTGTAGTTGTTGCAGAATAAAATTGACATTACATGCATTTTCATAACTATAACATTTTTTAAATGGGGAATTTTTCTGCCAGTACTCTGTATCATTTCATTCTGTAAGTTAAAAGTTTTAAGATAAATTATTTTCCATACTTATTCATAAATTGTCTTTTGAAACATTGCATGACATAAAAAATATCGTATAATAGTTTTAGACTGATGAATTATTAGATGAAATAAAAATTTTGATGCCTTGTATGTATATGTTGCTTACTAATGGACGGGGAGGGAAATTTTATTTATTGTTAATAAAACTTAGTTTTCATTTAATGCTGATTTCTTCAGCCTTATTTCAAATGCAGTGGTTATTCGTACCAGTGGTCTGGCAAAAACAATTATTATGATATTCTTTTATGTGCACTATACTCTTGATCAGATCCTTTCTGTTATTTTAAAAATATCTTAAAGAAAATATATGTCATCATTTCTACTTGCTTGACTAAAATACAGTAACCTTAAATCAGAACTTATGTATATCACAATTTTTTTCAGCTTTAAATTCTTTTAAAGTTTTGTCAAGAGATCTAGATTTTTTTTTTTCTTCTTCTTTTCCTTATTATCCAAATTTTAAAATATTCTGTTTCAAGTATATTCAGTAACCATTTGACTGTTCAGTTTTGTTTGCTATCTAATTATAGCAAACAAAGTAGTAGTAATATATTCCTTTTCATTTAAAAAATCCATAGAATACTTGAGATTTTTATGTATTCCCTGCAATTTTTATATGGAATTATAACATTTATGAATGACTTCAATAATTAGATGTGCAAATCAGTTAAGTGTTTAATATAGTAGAAAAACTTTTAACCTGCTTTGCAATCTACTTTTACAGATGTATGACGGAGAATGGCTGAAGAATTAATTATGCTGTTAGTTAAAGTAAAGATAATATAAAATTCAATGTTTAACATTATAATTATACATCATTGCTACCTACTATGGACATACAAGATTTAGGGATAGATGTTAGAATTGAAATCTATTTGATTCTTCAGATAATTGAAAGAGAAAAGGGATATATATTTAAAGTAAAAAGGTAAGAAAGGCGAATATATATTAAAGACAGGAATTTTAAACCTTTTATATATGGTGGTTTCCTTTTGAAACTACATTTTTTTCTTATATAGGTGATAATCTTTTGATCTGTTCTCTAAAAATGTTTTCTAATGATGCAACAGATGGCAGCACTAATTCTAATCTCCCCTCTTCCTTGACGAGTTTATACTCTAACATCATTCTCAAAAAGGAAAAATCATTTGTGTCCCAGAAAGGATTAGATACTTTTATTCATTTTGTTTATGAAGAAAAATACTGAATTATATAGATATGTATATAAAAAAAAAAGGTTAAAGGATAATATGTAACAAAGGTTATGTTTCGGGCTTTTCATAATCAATATTTTGATTCACTTATAAGTTTTTGAATGTTAAATTCAGTATTTCAAATTTGTATTCTTATTCTCAGTATTTTTAACCTGAAGCAATGCAGAAATAGTTTTTTCCCACTCCTCAAGAAAGTACTTTTGAAGGTCATAAAAATATCAGAGTTGTGAACATTTTAATAAAAGATTTCTGTAACTGCTCATTAAAATCTGAAAAACCAGCGGGAGTGGCCTCCCCTAAACTTTCTCTTATACTTTTCAAACATTTGTCATTTCCCTTCCCCCTGCGTTGATAAAAAGTTCGAACCAACTGTAACCCAGAATGCAATGACTATCAGAAGGTTTTTCATTGTTGATTATAGTGATAGTAAAATATTGAGGTGAAGAATCATATTCAAAAAGATACGTATGTATTTAAACTTCGCAATATTTATTTTTTTTAATCCAACTCGAGCAATGCAAGTTCCGCGTGCGGAGAAGAAAACGGGAGAATAGCTTGCGCATGCACAGAGATTGCTTCCCATACGCAAGTAAAACGAGACGCCCTAAATGTTTGCTTCCTTACAAAATCTCGCCGCCAGAATTGGTTTTTGGCAAACTGCCAAGTTTTCGGAGTATCCCTTCTTTGCACAGGCATTTACGCATGCGCATGGAGTTGAACAAGTATGCTATTATACAGACCGACAGTTAGCCCGTTGATGGATTTGGCCCAAAATTTTATACGGACCTACATTCATGACGATAAAACTGTGTACCAAATTTTATCCATCTGGCTTTTCAAGTTTTTGAGTTATAGCGTTCGCATGACCTCGAACATACAGACAGACAGACTTCCCTTTGACGGATTTTGTCCGAAAGTTGATAGAAACCTACAAATTATGTTTAAAGACCACATACCAAATTTCATCCCCGTATGTCTAATAGTTTTCGAGTTATCGTGTTCACAGACATAATTCCAAAATTGTGTTTTTCAGACTCGGGGAGGTCTAAAACGTGGAGATTCGTCAAAATCTCGAGTTAGAATTTTTTGACGATTACAATACTTTGTATACTTCATATACGAAAAAGTAAAAAGAAAGAAGCATCAAATGCAGTTGATTTTAAACAATGTTTGTACATTTTGTCATCTATAAGAATAAACTGGCTTCCAATTTATTCAGATAGTTGTTTTCTTTCCAGGAAAAGAAAATTTTACAGACCTTCCCTTCTCCCAGAAAGGTTCATTCTGTTATATAACTTCAGAACCAAAGAACATTAACATTTCATAGTCGACAAGCATTAAATTGATAAAGAAATATTCAAAATAATATCAAATAAGTATTTTTAACAATTGCAGCAGGTATAGCTTTAAAAAAACCAAATTTCATTACAATTCTTGAGTTCAAGGGCATATTCCACCAAGGATTGGTTGAGTACATCAAATGTGTCAAGTGTGAAATGTTCTCCCATTGCTTTTGTGTATAGGTTTACAGATGGGGGGGGGGCAGCTCAGGTGTTGTCCTCATCATCCGACCATTGTTCGAAATTATGAGATTTATTCTGAAATAGCTCTCGTGATTAGCTTCAAAATTAAACATTAGTATATGTAAATTAAATTTCATTATCTCTCGTAAGTTTAAGAGAGTGATATATAAGCACCAATTCTCTTATTTATACCACCACTAGTTAATTTTCAAGTAAGCTTAAAGGAATACAGTTGAATAGGCTCACTAATAAAGCATAAAATATACTTAAGATCATCTTTCCTAGAAATATAAATTTTATCAACAGTAGTGATGCTTTTATAATCCATTTAAATAAAAATGTTTTAATCATGCATCTTATGCAAAGATTGCAGTAAATGCCATGTCATGTTTCCTAGTAATAGCCTCACAAGTTTGAATTTAGTAAATCTAGAATTGTAAAACAGATATTTTTGAATTACTTGTGATTATTGCTAAATAAACTAAAATTAACCCTTAAAAGACCAATTTTTAAAAAATTAATTTAAAAATGTTTCTTGACTTGAACTTCTTGATTAAAACATGGGAAAAATACTTTACAAAATCCTATTTTGTTTTAAATATGGTTTATGGCTCAAAAACAGTTTGATACCAACTGAAAATTCTGGGCTTTAGTTGCAAAAAAATTTCCTTGATAAAATTCTATAATGTTGAAGGAAATTCTTTATTATTATTATTTATTTATTTAAATTTATTATTTATTCATCTGCATTCAACATTTTGTAGAATAAAATATGGTAATCTCAAGCATACAAAGCAAAAAATATGCAGCCTATAGTGAAAAATATTTTTTTTTAAATTTTTTATCGGCACTTGGGGCTGCCATCTATATGTTGTAAATTGATTTAATAAACTTCAGTCTTATTCTCAAGATTTTAGAAGACAAAATTGGATATGTTGCTTAAAGGCAACACTGGGCCTTTAAGGGTTACATCTGTTTAATTCTTTTGTAAAATGAGCCAAGCATCTCGCCTTAGCAAAGAAATTGCAAGTTAAAATTAAAAGGTTTCTTAAAGTGGGAAATTTCAAATAATAATCATAGTCTTAAAGTTATCACCAGTCTTTCGAAAGATGTGCATCAAATAGTAAAAGGACAGCTTTACCGTATGCTACACTGCATGTTACATGGATATTGGCTTATTCGTGAAATGTACACAGACTCATATTACTTCCATGAAGTCAACTTATCAAATGACAGCCAGTTGCAGTATAACAACTCTGCATGTGACATGCACCAGTCTTGACTGCATCATATGTATGTTTATGACCATACCTTCCTATATGGCACTTTGTTGTCTTGACATTTCCTGCGTCCTCACCAAATCTGAAAGATTAATTCTGAATTTATCTACATAGGACGGAGGCTGAAAACATTATTGAAGGGTACTACTGGTGGCTCAACTTAATATAAATAAAAGTCATGGGTATGTTCCACATCTCCTTCTAAACTACTGGATCGATTTCAACCAAACTTTGCACACTTATTATTTAAAACGAGGAAGATTATTGTCAACTTTTCGAAGCCTAAAAGTTAATTAAACAGTCAGTTAATTAGAAATTAACCAAAGCCTTTTCCCACTGCAAGTTCGGAGCAAATTATCTCCCAAAATATTTTTATACCATCTTAAAGTTCAAGATTTTACCTTTTCAATGATACCAATTTCATATGACATTTTTCCTTCAATTTTTATTAATTTTTTTAAAATTTATTAATTGTTAATTAAGTGCTGACGATTTTGAAATAATTCAAATTTATAGCTATTCCATTGCTAGACGACGGTTAGACTTTGGATTAATTTACCTTTATTTCTGAAATTTTGCTTATTTCTATAAATATATTTTATATACAGGGATGCCACTCGCAAAAAAGAGGAAATCACGCGCGAATTGAAAAACGCAAAAATGAGGAAATCGTGCGTGAATTTAAAAAAGTTAAAGTGTGGGAATCGCACGCGAGTAAAAGAATTTGTGAAGTAAAATTTCCATAACATTTATGCATGAATTTCATAAATTAATATAATATATAATAAAATGAAAACTTTGTTATAATTGAAATCAATGTTATAAAATTAAAAGCTTTTTAAAAAATAAGCTGACTGCATAAAAATGAGGCTTACTCACACATACAAATATATATTTTTTTTAAATTTGATTTTTTATTAATATTTTTATCCAATAAAGCTCTGCATGAATATTAGAAACAGAAATCCAATCCAAATCACATATTTTTACAATTAAAAAATGTCCAACACTAGGACAGAATTTAAAATGTTTAAATTACTAAAAAGTTAAATTACTGCATTCTTCACACAAATTAAAAATTTTGAAAAATACTAACAATATTATTAATTTTATTACAATGCTGTATTTTTACACTCAAATGCAGAAAATCTATAAAAATAAAACATTTTTATTTTTAATATTTGCACGCAGAAACATATCTTTGATAGTTAGGATATTTTTTTTTAACATTTCTTTTAGAATTAAGTTCAGAATGAAAGTTTTTGAAAGCTTCACTTTTACTTTTATCCTCAACTTTTCTTCTTTTGGATTCATTAACATTTTCGCCATTATTAAAATTTGGCTCATGCAGTCAGTCTCTTTAAACCATGTGTTAGTTTTCTCTTATGATTTATCCTTTACCTTTTAGTTGCATCTGCAGACATCTTTTTTTGTCAGAGCTTTTTCTTTACTGGCATTTAATTCTTTTATTCTCTCTTCTCTTAATGATTTATTTTGCTTAAATTTATCAAAGTAAACATTCCGTGAATTTCTTGTATTTCTCGCCAGTTTCGGATCAACTTTTTCTTTGAGAAAGTCATGTTTGGAAAACATACAAACTGCCGATTTTTTTTTTGTGAGCGCAGCTCATACTTAATGCACTGCATAGCATTAAATGTTGAAACATTTAATCTATTGCTTCCAGGTGTAATCACATTATTCATTATGCTAAAGCTACTTTCCACTTTGGGTTCATGGAAGCAGGTTAGCAAAGCAAATGTCATCCTTGAAAGTAGAGGATATTTTGAGGTATTCTCCACATCTCTCCGCCATAAATCAACAGATTCTTCTACAATATCACTAAAATGATCATTTTGAAAATTATGTATTTCCAAATCATATGCTTCTTTTTCTGAATCTTGAACAACATTTGAAGCATAGAGTGGCAGTTCTTTCATCAATTCTAATGCAACAGAAGTCTTTCTATCGCATGGATCAGTGAAAAAGCCTTTAAAAAAAAGGATTGGGAAAAGGCATTTTTTCCACAAGTCACTTAGCACACCCAATGTATGCCTTAAATACACATATCTTAAAATTTTTTATCACAATCAATTGAGATTTCGGAGCCAACTTTATAAGTTGCTATGCAGTATCACACACAAAGATTGAAGAAAAAGAAAGAAGAAATATCCGTGGAAATCGAGGATTGATATAAAAAAAAACGGAATTTTTCAAACCGCGATTTCCGCGGAAATCGCAGATTTATAAAAAAACAAAAAAAGCGGAAATCCGCCGTTCGGCGGAAAAGTGGCGTCCCTGTATATAAGAAGAGAGTCAACCATCAACTTATAAAAGCCCCAAATCTTGCTTAATTTCCAGTAAACTGAAATTTTAATAAGATTTTGGCAGTTTCCGTGATATTTTTCGAAACTATGTCCAATGTCCTATATGTGTATCATGTCACAAAAACTATTTTTACACATAATAAAAGTTTAAAAAATTAGCTTTTCATGACACAAGTTACATTTCTGTTCAATTCGTTGCCCTCATTTTAATAATTTTTCAAAATTAAATTGTGTATAAAATTTATAACACTTTTTTTTATTGGTGAAGAACAAGAATACATAAGAACTATTGCTAGATCACATTAGAAGAATTTTGGATGAAGACGAATTTAATTTATTTTTTATTCATATTTGTTCCAACGTTTTTTCTCGATGAAAAATTTACTATGTAATTGTCCCAAAACATCCGTTAAAATCTTTCTTATACTGCAAGATTTATGAACAAAATTTGAATTACCTATGCAATAAATAGTAATAACTTAGACAAAATTAGCCATTGGCAGTTTTTAAAAATCGTCTGGTTCAACTGATACTCTCATTTTAATTAAAAAACATTTTGGACGATAAAGAATTTTGGGTATTGTAATTTTCTATACAAAAGTAGTATTTTACATCAAGAATATTAATCCCGAGCAACGCCTATCATAACAGCTAGTACTAAATAAAACTTGTTAAATTGCTTTTAATTTCTTTTAATATTTAAAAAAGGACCCGTGAGCAACAGTTTTGGTACCATGGTAAATATTCATTACATTTTCTGATGATAGCATACCTTTTGGACATGCTTTGTAAGATAACATCATATCAGTTGGTAAATTTAATAATTATATATTAGATGAAGTTTTAGTATAACATTTTTGCACTGATGTGCATTGTATGAAAGGAATATTAACAAATACAAAGTATAAAAGATTTATTACCATAAAAATTTCCTTTTCAAGTAGTAAGAATTTCAGGTGTTTTTTTTTGGGTGTGTGTGTGTGTAATATTTACGAGTAAAAATCTGTATTCAGCACAAATGCCAAATCTGATCTCTATTGAATTGCAACTAGAAAGCAATTTAGTTATTCTAATTGAAAAATACCCACATAAATATAAAATAAATAACTTTAATAAAAGGGAATAAAAATATTAAACAATTATAATTTTTCAAAATGCATTGTTGATTTCACTTTTTCTATATTTCACAATCTGTAGAATAAGAATGTTTATCTATAAAACCCGATGTAATTTAACCTTATAAAACTTCTGTAACCAATGTCATCTCTCTCAACTCCTATAAGCACTCAAATTCAGTGTTTTATTTGATATCAGTCTTAAGACGATAGATGTAGTATGCAAGCATAGTAGCAGGTTGATCTTAGTATCAATTATGATTTTTAAAAAAAAAAACAATTGTTATTAATTAACATACATTTATTTTTAAGAACCTATTGTTACTTTCATGGTAAAACAATGCTATGAGCAATTAAAACTGAAATTGTGTTATTTATTATTTTGTCGAACACCGATTTGAATTCTTGGTAAAGAATTAAACATGATGATCAGGGATGTGTCGAGCCAGAACACCATTCCAGCATTGTTTCTTTTTTTTTTGATGAGAAATAAACAAGAAAAAATTGTAAAAACCACCTTGACCCTAGTACCCAATTAGTTTGAACTTTTAACTGTCCGGTTAGAAAACTTAGCTTTTAAACCAAATGAATCACTCTTTTTTTTTGTATTTAATTATACACTATATGCCCAAAAGTATCCGGACACTTGCAGATTTTCACATTTTTTAGAATTTCTCCGGAATGGTTTAACCGACTGCCTTTAAACTTCGTACATGTAAAGAATAGACAATAACTCATATTTTACATTGAAGATTCGGTCCTGAGGGCAATTAGGGGGCCGTCTACAAACTGATGAAGACTAAAACGTTTTTGGCCCACCCCGCTTTACAGAATACTGATAACAAGATGAAACTTTCAGAAATGGTAATGTTTAATGTGTATAATATTTACAGGAATTTTTGTAAACCCAGCCCAAATATTTGGGAAGATATAAAGGTTTTCTTAAAAAATCTCAAATTTTCTCACCTGTTTTTTGCTTATAACATGCAGAGTATTCTCTTATATTATACGAAACTTACAGAAAAGATGACAATATGTTAGAGAAGCATTTGTTTGAAACTTTGGAAAAGAATTGTTGAATATTACAGGAATTATGAGCAGTTTCAGTAAATAGTGTTTTACTGCGCATGCGCGAAATATAGTGTAATTTTTCTTTCACAACTTTAAAGCCAGATATATAGGGCAACTTATATAAAAAAATTCAGTTCAATATCATTAGTATTCAGAAAGATATCGGCATTACAACGAGCAGAATTTTAGATCCTGTCGAAGAGAAGCTAAAAGATGAGGGGTTGTACACAAATTGATATTTTTAAACTTATATCTTTAAATAGTTATATTAAATTGCATAGTGGTTAGAATTTGATGAATACCCATGAACACATCTAATATTCGTAACGAATAAAAAAATATATATGTAGAATTATTAAAATATTTTAAGAAAAGAAATTAATTAGATAAAAAAATCGTTCCGCCATAAAATAAATATATTTAAAAATATCGCTTGGCCGTAAAATTGTAATATGTAACTTGTTAATAATCATGAAAATAATATAATTAAAGTAATAAAATTTTTGTTATTTATAGTGCCTAATTAGCTGGAATTTAAGTTATGCACGTAATTGATAAGTGTTCATGGGTATGCAGCAAATTCTAACCACTATACAATTCAATATAACTATTTAAAGATATAAAATTTAAAAATATCGATTTGTGTACAACCCCTCATCTTTTAGCTTCTCTTCGACAGGAGCTAAAATTCTGCTCGTTGTAATGCCGATATCTTTCTGAATACCAATGATATTGAACTGAATGTTTTTATATAAGTTGCCCTATATATCTGGCTTCAAAGTTGTGAAAGAAAAATTACACTATGTTTCGCGCATGCGCAGTAAAACACTATTTACTAAAAATGCTCATAATTCCTGTAATATTCAACAATTCTTTTCCAACGTTTCACACAAATGCTTCCCTAACATATTGTCATCTTTTCTGTAAGTTTCGTATAATATACCAGAATACTCTGCATGTTATAAGCAAAAAACAGGTGGGAAAATTTGAGATTTTTTAAGAAAACCTTTATATCTTCCCAAATATTTGCGCTGAGTTTACAAAAATTCCTGTAAATATTATGCACATTAAACACTACCATTTCTGAAAGTTTTATCTTGTTATCAGTATTCTGTGAAGCTCGGTGGACCAAAAACGTTTTTGTCTTCATCAGTTTGTAGACGGTCCCCTAATTGCCCTCAGGACCGAATCTTCAATGTAAAATGTGAGTTATTGTTTATTCTTTACATGTCCGAAGATTAAAGGCAGTCGGTTGAACCATTACGGAGAAATTCTAAAAAATGTGAAAATCTGCAAGTGTCCGGATACTTTTGGGCATATAGTGTATCTCTGAAATCTTAAGAATACTTTATCCATGATTTTTTTAGAAACTATACATATAAATACGAGCTATCTGCTTTTGAAATGAACATGAAAAAAGTAAAAAGACGCTCAGAGGGTTAAAACAGTGCAATTTTTATCACCCAGCTTAGAGCATTCCAGCACTACCAGTTTTGTGACTACACCACTGATGATGATTTCCTTTATGACATAAACCAGAGGTTCCCAACCTGTGGTATGTGCACCCCTATGGTACGCGAAGGACTAGTCGGGGTATGTGAAATAAAAGTGGGTAATGGCGGAAACAAAACATGAGGAATTAAAAAAAATTATAGAATTTTGTTTCCTCAAGTTAATACTTGATATTTAATAACTATACTACCTGAATAGTTGAATATTATGGAGTGCAAGTTTTAGCTATCCTTATAAGATAATGCTAAATTATTGCAATACTTATTTCATTTGTTTTGCATTAATACTAATGTAAAAATGGAATAAAATGTAAAAGAAAAAATAAGCCCAGCAAATGTTATTAATTGGTCATTTCACTATTAAGCTAATCTAAGTGCTTAACATTATTGATAAAAAACCTTTTGCATAGATGAATGGCTTGTGTACAGAAGGGGGGAATATAACACTAGGCGGTACGCGAAAATATAAAGATTAATCAAGGAGTACACGAGTTAATAAACGTTCCCGATATAAACAAATTCTTAAACACAGTAAGTTTAAGAATTCCTTGTATATGTGAATCCACTTAATTGCAACCCTTTTGTTTTGTGAGTGTGAAATAGAATTACTAATCAAAGGTATGAAAATCAATTACAATTCAAATAAAACTGCTAAATGTGAATTTTTAAACATGAAGTCAATATCCTATGCCAGACAAGTAATGGTTTATGTTTAATTTTGCATATAATTTGACTAGCAACAGAATTTTCAGAAATAATTTCCATAAAGGCAAATACAAAAAAAAATTATTCTAGCTTTTCCCTTTGAATAGCAATTTTCTTCATTCTGAAGATGTTTTTTCCCCTCAAGAAAGAAGTTATTATTTTTAGTGTATGGTACTATTTCAAGATAGCCATTATACACTGGAGAACTTTAAATAATTTCAATTAATTCAGGACTTCTTAAATGCTTCTTTCCCTTCTCACAAAGAAAATTTTTTAGAGCAATTTAGATTTTTAAAAAATAATAACAATGTTTAAAAAGTTTTGACAACAAAACGGTGGATATATTAATAAATTTCATATACTGCTAAAAAAAGTCACAGGTGAAAACTTCCAATAAACGAGGGATAGTTATGAAAAGAACCAGTTTAATGTAAAAATGTACAAATGCAGAACTTTAAAAATAAAAATTGTTAAATAACAATACACAAAAAACTTGCCACACAAATATTTACAGTTTCCTTTTACTTCTCTTGTTCCATGAGATTAAACTGAACTTGGAAAGGCATACACTAAGTTACTCAGTAACCTAAAAAATGAAGATGCATATGATTAGGATTATTTTAAAAGATATATATCAGACTATGATTAAAAAAGATGCTTATATCAGACTAAATAAAACACTAACTGTGAAATGCTTGTTGATAAACTATATCATTTCTAATACAGTTTATTAATTTTTAAGCTCATTAATAGCCTAATAATGCAAAAGCATGTGGGAAAACACGTGTCCAAAGCTGGTTCCAGTTAGGTAAATGAGCCCTACTCGTATTCCAGGAACTCTGTAGTTCCAGTACACTCTTGTATACGCAGTTTTTAACGTGCCTGTTTCGGATCTTCATGCCCAGTGACATCAGCTCCGATGATGGTGTGGCCCCGGAAGCAGAAAGTGCTTAAAAGTGTGACGTACGTCGCAGAACAAACGTGGTCTTTGCAGAACATTTCATTCTTAAAAAAACAAACACCAAGAAAAAACACAATATGTTCTGCAGAACAATCAAAGCGAGGCGCTCTTTATGCCATGCCTTCTGTCTTCAAGTTTCGCGTAACACAGCCTCCAGAGATTGGAGCAATGGCAAAAACAACTCTCCATCATGTGGCTTACGAGAAAGCCACGCCTTCATCGGGGCTGACGTCACTAGGTATGAAGATCCGAAAAAGGCACGTTGAAAGCTGCATGTACAGGAATGTACTGGAACTACAGAGTTCTTGGAATACGAATAGGGCTCATTTACCTAACTGGACCAGCTTTGGACACACATATCTATTCTGCATTTTACTGTGGTCAGCCAAATTTGGACAGACTGCCTGCAGAACATTTCCAACTGTTTGAGGTCATGTTGCAGAACACTGTATATAATTCTGGTCCTGGGGGCAAGGCTTTCTCATAAGCCACGCGATGAAGGAATTATTTTTGCCATTGCTCCAATCTCTGCAGGTTGTGTTACACGAAACATGAAGAGAGAAGGCATGGCATAAAGAGTGCCTCGCTTTCATTGTTCTGCAGAACATATTGTGATATTTGGGGGGAGGGGGGGTTGCATGTTTTTTTTTTTTTAAAGAATGAAATGTTCTGCAAAGACTGTTTGTTCTGCAACATGCGTCACACTTTTAAGCACTTTCTGCTTCCAGAGTGGACACTAGCATAAGATATTGTACTATTTGCAAGTACAGTGAAACCTCTCTGAGCGGCCACCCTTCCATTCTGAGAAAAATGGCCGCTCAAAGGGGGTGGCCAGTCTGAAGGGTTTTCGTTACAATTACAAAATAATTGCTATAATACATAATATAAACAAGTCTGACACATATTTCATATTTAAAATGAAGTTTGAGACTCATCTAAAGAGAAAATAGTACAATAATACAACAATTTGTGACTGTTTTAAGTTTTTAACCTTCTTGGGGAAAAAAACTATTTTTTCAAATTCGTTTTTCAGTTTAAAAAGTAAATCTCAAATCGATGCGTTTGTTAAATGGGATAGGCGAACCCACCCGGCGGCCGTTCAGAGGGGTTGGGTGGCTGTTGCTAGGGGTTATTTTAACTTTAGGTCTAAGGGCCGAAAAATCCCTGCCACGAAAAATTGGCCGTTAAGAGGGGTGGCCATTCGAAGAGGTTTCACTGTACTACTGTTCTGAATAGTTCACTTTTTCAGTTTAATCCTGCAAGTGGGAAGTTATTTTCATCAAGAGTTTCAGTCAATTATTTAGTTCAGAGAACTTAATTTCTGAAGAGGATTAACCAGCAGTGGCTCGTTCATTAGGGCTGCAGCACCCCTTGAACTTATTTTAAAAGCTTGTTTTTAACCTTGTTTTGTTGTTTTCCACATTCAGAGTTCAATGAACAATGGAAATGGAAAAAAAAAAACTAAAAAAATGAATCAACAGGTAGGAGACACACAGGTTGGGAGTGCACACCGAACAGTCCTCAAAAGCATCAAAACTAACTCACTGCATATAGCTGTCTGATCAAATGGAAGGTGAAAAACAACCCTTTCTCCCTTTGAACTTAGTTTGTCCCGAGCTGACTTTTCCGCAGCTCTGGGTTTGGTGCTCGTCCAACTGAAGTTATTTTTTCCCCACTCCAACCCAAGATTCACCTGTGATCCTTTGATTTTTTTCATTTTCTTTGATTGTTTATCCGTTTCACTTCCATGCAACCTCAACAGCAATGGGCATTGCAGAAACACTCTCATATATGAATTATTTCAAATTCAAAACATTTAATTTAGAGCATATTCGTTTTTATTGGGCATCATTCTTTGAAGAGAAATACATAATTTTCTAAAATATAATTCAGATTAAAATCTTTATATTCATTGTAATTAGTCATTAGTATTAAAGGTTATTATAAAGGTTAGATAATTATTATTAGAGGTAAATACACAATGGGCATCGCATAAATACTCATATACAAGTTATTTCAAATTCATGTTTGAATGAGTGTTATCAAGCGGACTGGGAAAAGAGTGAGGTGATGGGGAGCGCTGATATTTTTGTGTGCAGAATCGTCACTTCAACATTCATTTAATTTTCTACTAACAAAACTTGAGTGAATTTACATCATATGCTGATTATTTAACATCTCTGAGATGCAACAAACTTCATATCTAGATTTGAAATTTAAAATTTTGGGCTACTTCGAGGTAAAGGCAGCACTGCCTCTTTCGGAGATGATGAGCTGTCGCTTGGATAAACCAGTATATGGTATGTAGCTGTATGGAAATGTATAAAAATGAATTAGCAGGTGTGGTATTCAGCTTTATAAACAGAAAATATCAACCTGCCTGCTTAGAATATGTTATGTGGAATCAAATTGTGGAACATCTAAAGTGCATCAGATGTTAATTTCAACAAAGGCAGTTTCATTTGAAACTTGCATTCAAAAATGTATAATAAGCAGTATTGATATTGTGACATTCTGAACTCCTAATGTACAGTCGTCAACAAAATGAATGGGGACACCTCTGTAATTCTGTTATATATTATCACATCTTCACAAAACTAGTGCCAATGTTAATGGCTCAAAAGGACAGGTTAATTCAGATAAAACAAATTGATTAACCGAGTTAATTAACATAGTTAACAGCTATCTCGGAATTTTGCCATTGCAACAATCAAGTTTTTTCACTGAATCGACTCCCCATTATGAAATTAGCGTCCCCGTAAATTTTTATACAGTTGTGATGATAATTTTGAGAGTTACAGGGTTTGGAAAAATGGCATTTCCCATGTTAAATGAATTTTAGGAACTTTTGACAATATCTTGGAAAGTATATATTTCTCAAAACTTTTTTCACTCGCTAAAAGAACACTAATTTTTTATATTAAGTCATGAAAAAAATTCATTAGTAAAAAAAATTAAATATTTTTTTTAAAATTTTAATATGATTGTGAAAAAAAAGTGAATTGTAACATAAAAATTTTTACATGAGAGCAAAGCCGAGACATTATAATGCAAGTATCCAAAAAATCAAGTGCATGTATACAATAGTTTCCGAAATATTTACAGAAAACTGCAAATTCCCACTGTTGACATGCAATGCCCACTTTTTGAGGGACTGTATATTATATTTATTTGCATTTATCAGTCTATTTTTCATGAAGATGACAGGGGCTAGATTCAGCGAAAAATATTTATAGGTGTAACGGGAAAATTCTGAGATAGCTGTTAATTAACTTGGTTAATCAGTTTTTTATTTAAATAAACCTGTCCTCTTGAGACATTAACATCGACACTAGTTTTGTGAAGATGCGATAATATATACCAGAATTACAGAGGTGTCGCATTCATTTTGTTGACGACTGTACTTCTCATAATGTCACAACACATTGTATACTAGTCATCTTAAGGTGATTGAGAAAACACATGAAATAGCACTTATACTTCTTTGCAGGTAAAACCAATCTTTGTATGCTGATGCCAGTGATTAAAGTAGGGCTAATACCATTTGAGTAGCCAGAGCATGCAATATGAATTTAGAAAAATTAGGAATAAATTTAACTTTCTAAAGTTTACATTTAATTGTCTACATACAAACAAAAATAAATAAAATTAACATACTGTTGCATCTCCATTTTGTACATTAACTGACAACTTGGAACGCTTAGATTCCCTTTCTTCTTCCTCTTGGTCTGGTTTCTTCAAAATAACAATATATTTTAGAATTTCACAAACATAAAACATTTGATACATTATAATTATTTGGGTAATACAAAAAAGAGCATTTTAGTGCATAACAGGGTGACTATGTTAAGAGATTTTTTACCATAGCACTATTCCTGTCTAATGCAATTTTTGCCTAGATGTAACGAATTGTTTTCAGGCTTCAGTCTTATAATCAAATTGCGAGCTAAGATGGCTTTACCAGTGTTTTGATGCATTTTTCTTGAGGCGCACACTGCATGTAATGTAAATGTTTGCGATTGTTTATTTTAAAAGGTTTGAAAGTTAGTTTTTCAAATTGCTTGTACGATGAAACAACTTTTTGTTAATAGCTAATAAATTTATTTTTGACATAAAAATTGGCTATTTCTGAGTCTGATGTTACACTAGATTACCAAAGTTTTATACATTAAAGACACAGTATAGAGTATCTTATTAGAAATATCCTTCTCTTATGCTCATTTCATCAATACACAGATGCTCAAATTTGCAAATGCTTCGTGTAAACCGATACAATCCTATTTCAAAGTTGGATGAATAATTAAGTCTTTCTGGCAAACTTTAAATAAATTATTTAAACAAAAATTAAAGCAATTTGCACATATTTTTCAAACAGCAACAAAAAAAATGAAGAATTAGTTATGAAAATTCTATATTATTTGTCAATAGGTTAAAAAAAATGTTAATGCTTAAAAATTTTAATAAATCCTCCAAGTAGCCAATTATTTTGATTGAATAATTTTAAGTTCTCACATATGAGCATTTAAAGTAGATAAGATGCACTTCTATATTTCTAAAACAAAGTGCTTGTGAGTGCCGTGTCCAAATGAATCTACCACACTCACAGCCAGGGAATTTGGTACACAGATGGTAATTTTACATTTAATGTAGAAAATTTATTTAATATTTTGTATTGTTTCCCATGATTTTCCACGTGTATTTTCCCATAGCATCATTTCTGAGGTTGCAAGAAAAATCCTTGCACCAGCAGATAGAACAAACAGTTTTTGTTCAAACTTAGTGAATTTTGAAAAATTAAAAAATATATATACAGTCAGTTCCCCCTCCAAAAAAAAAGTCTCAAGAATTAAAACTAAAATTTCAAAAGACATTTTAATTTGGTTATCTTTTTCAAATTTTTTACAGTAGTAGCCCTGGAACATTTCACCCCAATTTAAAACAAAAACAGTTTAAATACTTTTTTTTTTTATTCATTGTTTTCCTGGCATATTCAAATACTTTTTTCAAGCACCTATGACACAAAATGAAGAAAAATATTGCTTCTTTGCTTCAGAGAAAATTACTGGCTTAGTATGTTGCATGTCTTTTCAATCTTGGAAGAGCCAAATGAAAACTAATGTTCCAAGAAATATGAGAATTAATTCTACACAATTTAAGTTCCAATAGCATCGTTTGTAGCAAATTTTCTAATATGTTCTAAAATAAATAAAAAGACAAATCATCCTTATCAGTCATTTACTTTAATTTTTATTGTCTGCAGTTCTGTATGTGATATCACTGTCACAAAGATAAATAAAACCAACTGCAAGAACCAATACTATTTATTATTTATTTTGATTTCATTTTCACAACTTTATCTAAATTATAGTGGTTTTGAGATTCATTAAGTCACAAGCAATGCCATGTTTACTGCAAGTTTTTACATATAATTGAAATAATGAAATCTTGATCATATTTTAACTATGAAATTTTAATAAATGTGTAAATAATAATCTACTTTTGAGCTGAAAACTGAAAAAGGAAGGTTAAAAAAGGTTTAACAAATCAATCAAAACCCTTTGAATCCAATGGGACATTTCTACCAGTTTGTTATGTAGTTTTTAGAAATACTTCTTGAAAGGGTTGAAGCTGTTTGATCATTTAATGATGTTACTTAAAATCAATGTTTTCAAATACATTAATTTCAATGACAGAATTGTGAGTAATTCATGTATTTGATTCAAGATGTCAAAATGTAAGCGAGTTACTAATATCATAAATACCTTTAAAAGATTTCCTTTTTATCTAAAATTTGTTAATAGCTCAAGCCAAGTTCAGACAGGACATCACCCTTCCAATTAACTTGCAGGGCTGTTTCGCCCTCATTCATTCACTAGTCAATAACTGCTTACATCAAAGGCGATTCAATTTGGAACACTTGTATAGTATGAATAGACAAAAAAGAAAATGAACTTATCAGTTTGATTGAATGGCACGAAAATTCTTTAGTGTTACACAACCGAAAGATTAGAATTAAAGGAAAAACACCAAAAAAGAAGATGCTTGAAAGGCGATTAGCAAAATAATGAAAATCGCAACTCGAAATTCTCCAGTCATTCTGGTAAATGATTTGATTGATTCTCATGTCTCAAATCAGTCTGTTACCATACTGGAATCATTGACAAAAACTATCCTAACCCATCAATAGCATTACATTTTTTATTATGATTATATGAACATGGTTATATACTGTTCAGCAACGGATTCCGAGACTACCACTTTTGGACAATTTTACACTGGAAATAGGGTGTCAGGCAATGAGTCATATGAGTGCATTTCTGAAATTCTTTGTTAGATCATGCTCAGTAAAATGTAAACATCATCCTTCCATTCTTCATTTTCCCCCTATTTTGATAAAAATAACTCCACCCGGCGCATGCGCAAAAGCGCGGAGGATTTACGAATCCGTTGCTAAACAATAATTGCTAGGAAAAAGTGCTATTGAAGACACTCCTTCCATAATTGCTTTGCAAAGACAATTCTTCTCCAGGTCCTCTGTCGACATCTCTCGGTTCGGTTGTGAGCCCGAGGGTCCAACGTCTTGCAAAGACAGACAACTTACACTAGATTCACATTTCCTTGAGCCTGGTTTAGAACCTGAATTGTGAGTAATTCTCACTATCATTGGTACTTTTCCACTAGCCGGGCGCAAATGTCGCCAATTGTGAACCAAACACGAGCCAAGTCGGCGGGCACAAATGTTGCTAAAAGTTTGCGGAATTCTACATTATTTAGTGATTTTTCGCTTGCGCCCGGCTAACAGAAAAGTACCCTATCATGATTTACAGAGAAAACTCACCCTGTCCCAACTTCAAAGATTAAATAATTGATCAACAAAAAAAAGTAACAATGAAAGAAGAAAATGAACAAAATACCTTTCGTTTTAACAAATGTGTTATGTTTGAAACTGGCTTGCTGATACTTTTGTCCGGCTCAGAAAATCCAGTCTGTAAGAAAATAAAATTATGCATATACTTCTGCCAAAATTTAAGATAACACTGAAAATCACACAATTTCATCAAGTGGCTAGTCATCAACTCGGAAATGAGCAATTCTACAAAAATTTGAAAACTGCCTTTCAAATTCTTTTAAAATCAAATTTTAGTATTTAATGGCAGATTTTATATAATTTTCGGCATTCTAACAGTATTAAATGGCCAGGCCAATGCCTGTTAAATATACTCTGCTCTCAGTTAATACAAGATTAAAAATGTACTCTAAAAAACTGTATGTTTCTCTCCGGAGAACAATAAAAAAACCCTATCTGAATTATTACTAATAACAAACGAAAACTTTTAAATAATACAATATGTAATAACTTATTAATAGATAGGTATGCACGATGAGACACAAGACACATGAAGCAGGAACTAGAATTACTTTATTAACGGCACACTTAAGTGGCTGTTGTCAGATTTACTTACTTAGATAAACAATTCTGCTAAATGGGCAGCTCGGCTAGGCAATTTACAATCATAATTACATACAGCAAGCAAGAAGCCATGCAAATATTAAACCAAAATTATAAACAATTAAAGCTAAAGAAAACAATTTGGAGAGGTGGAAGAAACAGAATGAGGTTAGAGAAGTGTCAAACTCTGAATTCACCAATGATTAGGAATACTCTGCTCAGCTCTGAAGCCCCTATAATGCCATTTTTCCTTACTGATACATCATTTCAACTAGAACACTAACTAATTTTATGAGTAACTAGCTGCATGGCCCGACGTTGCACGGGCAATCTTGAATAATGGGATATTCCCGGGCGGAGAGAAGCGAGATCATGTGAGGCCTTGGGATCCATATTTTCATATGCCCGGCTCCATTTTTTTTTTTCAACAAATATTGTCACTTAGTTTCCCCAACAAATGTAAATATTCTTTCAAATCTAGTCTTTTTATTACTAATTTTCATATGCCCGCCTCCGGTTTATTTTTTTTACACATATTGTGCTAACGTAAACGTTACGTTTCCCCCAAAACGTAAAAAATCCTTTGAATCCTATATTGTTCAATTAAAATTTTTAAATCCAACCATTTAATTACCTTATAGTTAATAACCCAGCATTTCTCAGAATCCACATTTTTCCATATGCCCGCCTCTGTTTTTTCCCTGCAAATATTGTCACTAAGCTTCCCTAACAAACGTAAATCTGTTTTGAATCCTCTCTTGTTGGATTAAAACTTTCAGTTCTAGCCTTTTTACTACCTTAAAGCAGTTTGGTTTGAATGAAAACGCGAGAATTCTTACGCTTATAAATTAAAACAAATTAGCATGATATTTGTTTTGCAAAAGAAAAAATAAAACAAATGATAATGAAAAAAAACGGATAAAAATGAATAATTATTTTCCCCAACAAACATAAATGCTGCGAAACACCGAACGACAAAAAAAAAAAGAAAGAAAAATGCAGGAAAACGATTTTTTTTTCAATTGTTAATAAATTCAAACACAGAAGATCGCTCAAAAGGAAATACCAACTTTCGTTAAATAAATAAAAAAAATGCAACACCGGATGCGAAAACTAATAATAGGAAAAAAAAAGAATCCGCCGTGAATGAATTCACCATTCTGCCAATAGATGGCAGCACGTCAATTCATTCATTTCGACATTTTTAATTAATATCTTTTTAACTAATTGTAATTTCGGAATTTAAATGGCTGAAATGGATTCCTTGGATTATTCCCCATCTTTTGGTAGTTTCCGCGTGCTTCTCCGTTCAGTGGTTCGTGAGAAGATAGCCGGACATACATACGTTTGTTTACCTTCGAATTTTAATAGGATAGATTACATGTTTCAGTAACGAACAGCTTCAAGCACTTTATACTTTCTTGTACGCAAAGAGAATTGTCAAAAAATTCAACATCTGAATTTTAATGGATCTCCATGTTTCAAACCTTCCCCCGAGTCCAAAAAAGACATTTGTGGAATGATGTCTGCCTGTGAACACAACTCAAAAAATGCATCGAGCTGGAAGGATGAAATTTAGTTGTCTAAATTTTGGTAATTTCTTTCAAATTTCGGGCGATATCAGTCAATGGAGTGACCATTGATTGTCGGTATGTATATATTTGTGTGTATGTGGAAACTGAAAAATACAATGGCATAGATAAATGAAATTTGGCATATAGTCTTGTGACCAAAATTGTATCTCTATATCAAATTTTGAATTCAATTTATCAAAAGGAAGACATCCCAAACACATAATGTTTACTTCACGATGCTAAGCAGCGAAACATCCGTAAAACACGAAAGTTGGTGCAGGGAATACCCCTATTTGTAGGCTAGTCACTCTCTTGCAATACCAGGGGTTGATAATGTTTCTTTTTTTAGGGGCCCATTTTTATGGGGGAAAAAAATTAATTTTGTGAAAAATAAAATTGTTTTTGCGAAAAATAAAAAAAAAATTGCCAATTTTTTTTTTTTTTTTTTATCATGTAAAACCTTCAATTTTAGCAGTCATATTTCTATATTCTGTGAATTGGGTCGTTTTTATGAAGTGGAATTTTGTGAAGGGGCCGTTTGAATTCTGGGGATGGAGACTCTTGTAAGGAGAAATGGAAAGAAGTAGCTATGTTATTTAAAACAGAAGTAGCCCAAAGAAGCTTAGCCAACCAGACAAGAGAACAATATGCCTCCCGAAGCAATGTATTTTTAAAAAATTTTTATAATGTCTGTATTCTAATTGTCAAACAAACTTTTACTTAGAAATATGCATGTTTTACCTGCAAACATGACTTCATGATATTATGGTTAGAAATTTTTAAACTTCAGCTATATACATAGCTGAATATATACAATATTACATGTATTTCACAGCTATATACAATAGCAATTTCAGCTATATACAATATTTCACTATTATATAGTAGTCTTACTGAATTTAAAATAATATATTTAAGAAATTTTAAAAAGATATAATTTTTTTTATTAAGTCTATTAAGAGATTTTTTTTTCTTCACAATCTCGCTTTGGCGCCTTCCCAGACCTTAGCATCAATGGCAGTTCCGTGCCACCTCGGTGTTTAAGTATCCAAGAAAGTTAAGAGGAGAGCAATCCTGCTCGTTCAACTTCAATTTAGATTTTAGAGAGGACAAGTTTTTTAGAACTAAATTGAAGTTACTGGATGTTATTAATTTTTTAATATTTGATTACATAAGACCACAGGCGCCAATCTCAAATGCTAGCAAGGGCTGTAAAAAAGAAGGGACAAGTTTATATGGGATGAAAAAAACTTCAATCATTATAGAAAGGCAAGTTAATTTTGAAAACTCAATATAAAACAGAATAAGGGCAACAAGTAAAGCTATTCTCTTTTATTAGTTATTCTCTTATTTTAATGCTAGTAAATTTGAACTTAGAATGACAATTACTTTAAATTTAAAATTACTGAAATTTAGGTGCTCTAACAATGAAATAATGCTGTTTAACGTCTTGCGGTGCTATGGCGCGAATTTTATTGTTGGTAACGTCAGAGCATTAAAGGATCAGCGAGAGACAGATCTGGGCTATTATATTCGTAATTATTAATAAATAGAGAAGACAAAGATTATGATGTTATGAACATATAGTTACCTTCTCCAACTCGTGTTTTTTGTTCAAACGCTCCTCTAGAGCTTTTTTGGCATCTTCAATGAGTTCTCTGGTATCCTCTATTTTCTCTCTAATATCAGATAAAACACTTTCCAAATCTTCAATTTCCTTTTCCACGTCGGCTTTATCAAAACTGCCAGGAATATCAGGGATAGGAGTGCTTTTCAAATTTTGTATTTTCAGTTCCAGAATTTTCACTGTAGTTCGGAAATTTTCCAGTGCATCCATGTACATTTTTTCTAACATCTGTGCTAGACCCATTTGATAGTATCTTGAATAAAGTCAAGAAAGTCTAACAGGAAATTGAAGTTATCTTTATCTATCGGATAGCATGATCATTTTACTTACATACTTCAATAATCACACAAAAGAAACGTTATATAATGACTACAAAATCACCTGTCATGGTATGACGGGTGTAAATTACCTCTTCATTTGAGAGATTTCCCTTCAAATTTTACGTGTTTAAATAGATATATATGCGAGAGAAATGTTTAACAATGATTGAAAACAAATAAAATAAACATATGTTTTATGACAGGAAATATTTTTTTATTTAAATATTTCTTTATTCAAAAAACCTCTTGGTAAACAACATTCCGTGTGAAGTATTTTTCGTTGTTTAATAATTTTCCTTGTACTTCAGATGTCTTTGTGTAAATTTTAACGTGATTGGGAATCCTAGACCTTGAAAGTGCAACATAGAGCTGTCCATCGAGGTAAATTCACACATGATCGAAAGTTTGCCCCTGCAATTTGTTGATAGTCATCGTGTAAGCTGGAATTAACGGGAACTGGCAGCGGTTGAGAACAAATGGTAGATTCACGTCACTGGTGGCTAATTTAATTCTTGGCAAGAAAACAACATCGCCACGATTGCATTCAGATACCATTTGGCATCCAAACTATATCATGGTTTAATAGATATGCATGATATACCACTGACGTAAATTACTACTTTCTATTAAAAAACAGAAATTAATCTGAAATATAGGATTAATATAATTTAAAATTTCTCAGGAACTATTGATCATAGCGAGATAAATTTTATATCAATCAATAGAAAATTTTATTTCACTATTTTAGAGCTATTACATTTGAAATTAGAACGACAATCACTCTTTTACATTTAAAATTAGTGAAATTTAGGTTCTCTAACAATGAAATAATGCTGTTTAACATCTCGCAGTGCTATGGCACGAGTTTTATTGTTGGCGACGTCAGCATTACCAGAGGATCCGGGCTATTATATTAGTAATAAGTAAACTTTGTCCTTTTTTTTTTTTTTGGTAATTCATTAAATTAAGAGAAAATTTTATTTTTCTATATGCATGGAGTTGGAAATTCTAGTTGAGGAGAGCAAAACAATTGTTCACAAACTTAGTGCATATACAAATATAATAAAGCTTTACTTATCTAATTGAAATGTTCCAATAAATACTATCCGATATTTACTAGTTTAAACTATTTATTAATACATAAAACAAATAGAGACAAGGAAAAATTATTGTCAAAAAAATTTATCCTCAAGATTTTGCTGAATCTACATGTTTTAGACTCAAGTCCCAAAAATAAGGGGGGAAAAACTCTTTGAAATTACGTCTGTCTGTGAATATGATAACACAAAAACACAAGTTAGACATATGACATTTGATATATGGTTTTTACATCAAAATTGAACATTTATATCAAATTTTGGATATAATCCATCTACATGAAATCTGCCTGTCTTTCAGTGAGCATGTGAACAAGACAATTCAAAAGCATGACGAGCTATACGGATGAAATTTGGCATACGGTTTTATCATGAGGCTTACAAATCACAGTCAAATTTTGGACCAAATCCATTACAGGGTCTGTCTATTCGTGTACAAGTAAACCAAAAATGCAACAAGTTACATAAATGTGGTATTCCGCCCACACACCGTCAAAAATGTCATCTGGAGCCACAGTTTAAAAGCAACGATTGGCAACGCTCTACAAGCACACGTCATGTGATACGACGGATCTCTTTTCCTGCTAGCGACAGAACTGAGCCAGGCTGTTTGCGAAGAACAGGCTGTATTATTTTTAGCGATTGAGCGATGAAACGCAATACATGAACCAGAACTGCCTGCGATGTAACTTAATTTGATGTACAGGGCATCAACACCCTCCTAAAATTCTTTACTTGTATATCTTCTTTATTTTATGTTGTGCCGTCTTCATATTTGTTCCATCCACCAAAGTATTCTATTAAATATTTGAAAGACCAAACCACTGTGTTTAATATGCCTATCAACTCGCACGGGACCTAGGATTCTACATAAATGAAATTCAGTATCTGGTCTCAATACCAAATTTGTTGATTTGTATCAAATATTGGACACAGTCTGTTAAAGGGAAGAGTTAAAAAAAATCAATACTTTTCTTTATTTTACAATGCATGACAAAATATGCCACACTTTAAAATGCAGGGTGCAGTATTTCCTTCGCGAAATTGGCATTTAATTCCCAGACCTTAGGAGGACATCCGAAGGTATAAATTTTCATAATAAATAATGCAGGAATTTTATTACTATATATTCATTACGCAATTATTTTTATAAAATATTTTGAATAACTGTTATTCAGCTTACTACTACTTCAAATCCTCCTAGAGAAACTTTGCAAAAAGATTTTACAATTCTGTTAGCAGCGACAGGTACAGGACTTTATTTTAATGTTTAAACCAGAAATGAATGCATATAATAGGATTATTGACATTTCAACAGGAAATCTGAAAACTGCATCCAGAAGGCCCCATTCTTTATTTTTTAATTCTACCCCCCCCCCACTTCCCCCAAGACTAAAAATATTTTACAGACTTTTTCTACTTAGACACAAAACACTGAAAATGAGTAAAAGCCAATTTTAGATTAAATTAATGAAAGTGTTTCCGATTGCACAATAAGACAAGTATACAAATTACAAGCAGATATTATATGGAAGGATACGTCTCTGCCAATAGTCTATCATCAGGACTGAGGTGAAGCTTCTTTATTTCTAAACATGCTTTGAGATCACTAATGGCTGCTATGTTGTTGTCAGATTCCATACTGATTTCAGCTAAAAGTTGGAGAATCTCTGCAACTTTAAGTTGAGCTTCAACATTATTTTCCCCTTGCCTACAGAAAAGACACACAAGATGAATAAAGAATTACAATAAGGTTCTAACTTCAGGGGTGAAAACAGCAAAGATACAAAAAAGAGGAAAATTCACGAGAGTAGCTACATTTTTAAGTGAATAGCGACATACATTAAGGAAGATATAAGTAAACACTTATTAATGAATGATTTACTCATCAAAAAAAAAATTATGAAACAAATATAGTCTTGCTTACGGCCATGTATGAATTTTTTCAAATACAAATACTTATTTTTAACATTATAAAATCAATGTTTTCTTACTCACTTTCTTAAAATAGATACAATTAATAAATAATGTTTTATAATATCAATATTTTTTATAAAATACATATAATAAACCTAAAATATATAAATCAGATTTTGCTGTATAAAAAAAAAAGCACAAAAGAGTCCTGCATAAATATCAGTTTACAAATAATACAAAAAAGCAGAAAATCGCGGATCCGCGGAGGATTTTCACCCCTGTAACTTGTAAAACATTCTAAAGATTTCATATACATAAATGAAATTGAGATTAAGATTTTTGTGAGATAATAATGAAACAACCATCTTGAGTTTAAAAACTGTATGCACTGATAATACCTATTATTTAAAGAATGGACAAAAAAATTATATATTTTTAAAATATATAGTTCATTAATATATAATAAACATAAATTAATAATTTTTTAAAGACACAGTTGTTCATTTCAAAAATATATACAGTAAATTTTTCAGGTTTATTATTGAGCTTTTTCTTCTTTTATTGAACCCTGGACTCAAGTATCAAAAGCTGCTGGCTCAGTAAACCGAAATAAAAAGGTCCAAGGAAATTTTAAAACCAGGTAATACTAGCACATTGCAATCTCAGCCTTGAAAACACAATGTCTTAAATATCCCTACAACCATTTCCATCCATGTTAACCAAGTAAAAGACACAAAGGAAATGTTGAAATTTGGGAACCAGGCTTTGAAAAATCATCAATTCTCTCCAAACCTATCATAAATGATGCATGTAAACATGGAACTTTCTAATTTAATTCCAATTAAATTCACAATAAACTTTTCATCAATACAAAAGTGTCGTATTGTAATTTGAAAGCAAAAGACCTAAATAGCTCTAGAATTAGCGGTAAAATTTAAAACTCATTTAATGCTATACAGTAAAACATTACATCTTTTGAATTTACTTTCTAATTTTCTCATTAAAACATTTAAAAGAAAGATGTACAGTAAAAGCAATGAAGTGTATGCAAAACATACCTTAGATATATTGACTTTGCTGTTTCCAGACTGTTCCAGGCCAATTCCAAATCATCTTCCTAGAATTCAGAATAATTTTTATTAACTCATTCATTAATACATTCAAAGATGGTAATAAATTAAATAGGGATGATTATTATCTTATTTCAAAAATCTGAAGAACAAATATGGGATAAAAATTTTAAATATTTCAGAACATTAATTGTGATACATATATATGCAAACATTTTGAAACTTCACTAGCAAAAAAAAGCATCATTACTAATATAATACTCCAGATCTGTGTCTCGGCAACGCTCTGACGTCACCAACAATAAAACTCATGCCATAGAACTGCGAGACGTTAAACAGCATTATTTCATTGTTAGAGAACCTAAATTTCAGCCATTTTAAATTTAAAAGATTAATTGCTGTTCTAATTTCAAATTTAATAGCTCTAAAATAGTAGAATAAAATTTGCTATTGATTGATATAAAATTTACCTCGCCATGACCTTAAATTATATTAATCACATATTTCAAATTAATTTCCGTTTTTTAATAGAAAGTTGTAAATCACGTCAGTGGTATATCATGCATGTGATATAGTTTGAATGCCATGATGCATCTGATTATTTATTGCAATCGTGATGATATAATTTAATATTTTTTGGCAACGTTAAAATTTACACAAAGACATTAAGTACAAGGAAAATTGTTAAACAACGAAATATACTTCACACGGAATGTTGTTTACCAAGAGGTTTTTTGAATAGAGAAACATGTTTATTTTATTTGTTTTCAATGAATGTTAAACATTTCTCTTGCATATATATCATGCTATTTAAACACGTCAAATTTGACAGGAAATCTCTTGAATAAAGAGGCCATTTGCACCCGTCATACCATGACGGGTGATTTTCTAATTTAATAATTGTTGAAAGATGATTAAACTTCACTAGAAAATTTTATTGTTAACTTAACGACTGGCTCCTCAATATTTAAATAATCTTTGTTTTGCTTTTTCTTTCAGATGGGGGAAAAGGGAATAGGCTTAATTAATTCAAAAATTTATATTTTTCTTGGCTAACAATTGAAAGTTTAGTACAATCAGAAAGACATTTTGATGCAGAAAACAGTTTTTCACTTAACTCAGGGTTCATACACATTTCCTTAAAAGAAAATCAAGGACTATCAAGGACTTTTAAGGACTAAAAAAAAAAATAAGGACCTCTAAATTGAATAAACTTAACGAATTGTTGCACGCATTTTTAAATAAAATGTCTCATTTTTGCAAATTCAACCTATTAGATGATAAAGCATAATATAAAACATAGAAGATACATTACAAATTTAACACGACAAAAACTCTTAAAAATATGAGTTAATAAATTGATGAAAAAAAAACCATGAAACTGGCAATCAAAACCAAACTTTTTTCATTCAATTTTACATCCAAGGTATTTATTTTAATTTTTTTTCAGTAATTGTTTTTCTTAGTTCATGCGATTGAATAAATGTCCTTATTATGAATTTATGTCCTTTGACTTTTCAGCCTCATTAGCTAAATCATTTGCTTCCCCATTTGTTTGGAACATTTTCTTTTGTTTTAAAAAATCTATTTCTTCCTAGAGATTTTTGTTTCAGTCTTTTCTTTGGATTTTTCACTTTCTAAATACTGCATGTATTTTGCTCTAGTTGAGGTGGCAAAAAGTAAGGACTTTCAAGGACTTTTTAAAAATGGGGCATAAAAATAAGGATTTGTAAGGACTTTTAAGGACGCGTGCGAACCCTGTAACTTCTTGAGACCCTGCGTCCATTTTAATGGACATCTGCATTTTATTTACAAAAATAGTAGTTTTCAATTCAAAGCCCTTATATCCCAGTGTCCAACGCTTTGGATGGTCCAAAATGTCATCTATTAATTATATTAGTTAATTATATTAATAATATATAGTGTTATATAATCTCATCAAGAGTATTAATCTCAATTTTTGTGAAAATGGGTCGAAAATTATATCCTTGGTCTCCAGAGGTTAATCCTTTATATATATATTTACAAGTATCAGAGACAAACTGTTACCATGAAAAGAATGGTTTCATGAAATATAAAATATTTGGTAAGATGTCAAGCTATTCAATAAATTATTTCTAAAATCATTTTCAAAAGTGTCTCGAGTGGGATTGTCGGAGCAAAAACTTGACACGCAATTTTGTTTAATAAAAATACATATTTCACAGGATACAAACAATCAAGGTTGTCAATATTAAGAAGTGTTCCACATTTTGCCTCAATATCACAAATTAATTACATTTAATCTCTGAAAATTTTTATTCTAAAGAAAATTTGAGAAAGTGAGGGGAAGAATCATAAATCCCTGCTACTATCACCCGATGAAATGGTCACTGCAGTGAAAGCTTAACTAACCGGCATGCTTGGATTTCCAGATACCTGAAAAGTCTGGATAGTTGAGCGTGACAGGGAAAATGGGGGGGTAGGTTGTGGCCTTTTTTTTACCGATGTCCCTTTACCTTTTTTTTTTGGTTGTCGATTTCATTTTTCAGCCGAAAGGTGAGGACTTTTTTTTTGGCTCTCACTTTTGAACCCCCCCCATAAAACAAGTCTGTGTACGTCACTGTACTGGATATTGCTTTTTTCCCCCTTCTACGCACCTCTGTGCAGAGCAGACTTTGCATTCCAGAAATAAATTGTCCACGTGAATGGAACGGCGAGGCATGCTAAATTTTGTCGTGTGGATGTAAAATTTTTAGAAAAACTCATTTTCTAAATTTTCCGGTTAGTTGAGCGTTCCGGATACTTTAATGCCAGATAATCGAGAATTTACCGTACTTTAAGGAATTAGGTTCAGAAAATAAACCAATTGTAGTTGAATAATAAAACTGCAATTTAAGTAGGATAATCTTTAAAAATGCAATTCACCTCAGTTTCCTGTTGTTCCTCATTAGCATTTTCTTCATTTTCAGCAGTAGCTGACTGTTCACCTTCCTTCTCAGCAGGTTCTTCTTTGGAAGTCTCTTCTACAATATGCTGAGGAGAATCTGTAGATTCGGAAGGTTCTTTTTCTTCCTCTTTCGCCGCTACTGCTGCTTCAGCATCCTCTTGGTTTTCCTCTCCATTTTCTGTATCTAAAAAACAAATTCAGAAGATTAAAAACTGTGTGGAGCAATGGACGAGTTTTCTGCTTTGTTTATTTACATTAAATGCCTGTACTATGTATTTCCGGTGTAATGCTAAGTCAATGGATCTTCAAAGCAGAAGTTCAACATACAAGCAGAAAAAGTCGAGGTTTTTAATGTAAGTACACAAACCAGAAAACTCGCCCATACCTTTTTTAAATGAAATTTTTAACTGTTTCACTCTTCTGGTTAAACTGTCGAGATATAACAAAAATGAGAGAAATACAACAATATTTACTAATGTTTTTACAGTGATATAGGTTTTCTTTCCCTCTAGAGAGAATCAAGTTTCTAAATTTTGAGTTAATAAATCTATATATTTAAAATAATTTGGTAAAACCTTCAGACAGTTCCCCAACCACCAAACCGATTTTGACAATAACTATTTTAGTTAAGTTAATAGCTTATTTTATTTTAATTTGTGTAAGATTCCTGCTTAGGAGAAACTTGACTTTATTTTACATTCCCCCCCCCCCACTTTCTTTAGCATTGTGTGGGGGGAGTGGAGGTCTATTCCATGTCAAATCAACACACTCTATAAACCTCACCATCTCGGATTTTCATGAAATTTGGCAGAGATGTACTATTGATATAGACTTGGAAAAATACCAAATTTCATCAAGATATGTGGACACCTTTTTGAATTACAGCAATGTAAATTTTCAAAAATTTGCCTAAAAACAGCAAACGGAAATTTTTTGAATTGCTCTAAGAGCTCTCCTAATTGAGCTGGAGAGCTGGGATAGGTTCATTTTACAGCATTTTGCATGCTCTTTCCATTGGTATACAACATACTATAGGTTAGTATACAAAATTTGTCAAAATTTAAATTAAAATTTTAATTTTTTCAAAAAGTACATATTTTAAAATTAATTCCATGAATAGTTTGTGTTGTTGTAAATCACCTGGCAAAATATTAATTTGGAATGACAATGGGTTAATAGTTAAAAAAATTTTAAACTGAAGCTTGTTTTTCATTAATTCCCTGTATTGTGTTGAATAATACAAGAAAGCTAATATTAACACTAGCGTGAAAATAAATATGAATGCTAACCTGAAGGAAGAATACAGCAATTAGTCTAAAATAATTAAATCGTACATGTTTTTGTACTTTGGCAGAATACTTATTAGCTTTTATGATGAAAAGTTATTTTTACTTAATCAAATTCATTTTTCTGCAAAACATAGCCGAGCCACCAGTTTCCTTCATAGACAGTGGTGATGTAACCTGATATGTCTTCTAATTTCAGTTTATTTGGATATTTTGACACTTCTTTTTCCCAACCCTGCAAATCATATGAAAAGTATTTCACCAATAATGTTGGTGTAGTTTTGAGAATGAATGTATGATATTGCTTGGTCCCTTGGATAGTCAATGCTTGATCAAAGAGACTGTTCAAGAACAATTCTGATTCATCATATTCCTCTTGGGTTGAGTAGGCAAAATTTACATTGGTAATATTTTCTACAGTCCACTCAAAAAGTTGTCGTGGGGTTCGAGTTTGATTTTTATATGGTCATTGTAAAATAGCACAAGGTGCCAGTCTCTTTATTAAATCCCCTATTCCTTCGCAAGATCCTTTTCCATGTTCTGTGACCAAAAAGTAACACTCTCCTTTCACTTTAAAATATTCCTCATGAAAGCAGAAGTTCAAAAAATTTTTCTTATATTTGTATTGGGTGGCAGACTCGTCTGAAAAATAAAAAAATCTTGTTTGGAAGTTTTTGAAATTTAGATGTTAGAAAGGGTAAGAGTTTTTTTAAAGGTGTAAACAGCAACTGTGTTGTGCTCTAGGCAGCCAGAAACAACTACGTAACTAACATGTTCAACTTCATTTTCTGTTCGAAATACATTACAAAAGGATGGATTTTGACCTGTTGGCTTGTCCAGTGATACCTCTGTGCTTCATCTTGCTATGCTATAATTTTCAAAAAAAATCGCAGGTGACTGCAAACTCTTTTGAGGTGTCCTTTTCTGTAATTAAAGAATGCTCCCTGTTGTTTGACAATGAAGTTGTGCAGAACCAAAGAAGAAACTTGCTGCAGAATAAATCATTACATTTTTCTGAAGATTTCTCTAAGGTTTTTAGAAAGGAAAGGATCTCTAGGAAACTTGTCTTTGGCAAACTGAAACCCACTGGTGGAACTTGTTCAATCAAATTTACAGCAAAGGATTCTTTCAAAATTGTACCTATCTTAGTTTCACTTGGACAGTAAACACAGTTCCCTATATGTTGCAATCAGTTGTTGATGGGTTAGAAAGTACTTTTGGTAGGCATTGCTTGTAATTTTTTATGATGCCATTTGTTACAGTATTCATTTTAGCATTGTCTATAATCAATTTGACATTTTGGTAAATTAGGCATACACAAACTGAGTGTGTGCCACTTTGACCAGCTAACACACAACGTTTCGGTCTCAACTCAGCAAATTTAGAGAAACCTATTTTTATGCAAGGAAATTTGTCTTTGAAATGTTTGTAAGCTTCTTTAAAGTATGAAAGACACCTAATATAATGAAAGAAATTCTTACGAAATTAAGATTGAACAAAGGAGGAGCAGTTTAAAGAAGCCACTAGATGAACTTTTCTTCCTTGTGCTGTCCAGAAAACTGCTCCTTCCTTGTTCAATCTTAATTTCATTCATTATGTTAGGTGTTTTTTGTATTTTCATTGTTATCTTGGTAGCTTGCAGCATTAGCACGCTACAGATGCTTTGTTTATATCTTATTTTAATTTTACTTGTACCGATTTGTGTTTTTACCTTTAATGTCATTATTTTATCTGTTTATTGTTAAAGTATGAGCTAATAAGTATTGTGTCAAGTACAAATATGTACGATTTAATTATTTTAGACTAATTACCGTGTTCTTCCTTTAGGTTAGCATTCATATTTATTTTTATGGAAGTGTAAATATTAGCCTTTTTGTATTATTCAGCTCAGTACAGAGAATTAATGAAAAACAAGCTTCAGTTTAAAATTTTCTTGAACTATTAACCCATTGTCATCCCAAATTTATATTTTGCCAGGTGATTTACAACAATATAAATTATTCATGGAATTTGAAAATTTTAAAATATGTACTTTTTGAAAAATTTAAAATTAAAATTTTAATTTAAGTTTTGACAAATTTTTTATACTAACCTATAGTATGTTGTATACCATTGGAAAGAGCATGCAAAATGCTGTAAACTGACACCTGTCCCAGCTCTCCAGCTCAATTAGGAGAGCTCCTAAAGCAATTCAAAAAATTTCCGTTTGCTGTTTTTGGGCAAATTTTTGAAAATTTACATTGCTGTAATTCAAAAAGGAGTCCACATATCTTGATGAAATTTGGTATTCTTCCAAGTCTATATCAATAGTACATCTCTGCCAAATTTCATGAAAATCTGAGATGGTGAAGTAAATTTTGTTCAAAAACTGTGTTGACATGGAATGACCCGGGAATGAATGACGGGTACTGGAGATTTTTACAGTACTGAATTGAAATTCCTACCATCAGTCAAATGAAACATTTGTCTACAGTAACTTTCTACTAAATTCAAATACATTGATAAAATCACTATAATATTTTAGAAATTTAAAATAAACTCTTTTTCTGAAGAAACAGCAAGAATTGCAATAATTTAAAGAGGAATAAGTCAATTATTCTTTTTTATGGGGAAAAAAATACTTCATTGTAGGCAGAAAATTTAAATAAAACAAAACAAAGAAAAAAATCTGAACCATTCAAAAATAAACAACTTCAATAAAACACACCTGAATCATTTTTTTCACTTTCGTCATTTTCTTTACTCTCCTCTTCTACAAAAGCAAAGAATCTTCATTAACATTTTGAAATAATTAACTTTTGAAGGAATAAATTAATAATGATAATTATTAAAGGTAAAAACATGACCACATACCAGAAGACTTTTCAGGTTCATCTTCATCCTCATCTTCTTCATCATTGACTTCTACACAAATATAATTAAAATAAAAACAGCCATTTAGAACCTAGGCAATGTAAAAACATTATCCATATTTAACTATTTAGTTTTTTATTCTGTTCCAATTAATTAGAAGATACATTCTGTTTGGGAATGGGTGACATTTTGACCACTAAGAATCCCTAGAATACTTCCGATGTTTGCATATTCTATGTAATTTTGGTTATGCATAACAATTTTAGTTTATAAGTTAGAAAAACATACATGTGTAATGTATAGCAAATTCAGTTAACTTTTGCCTGCTGACATTATTAAAAATTTTCAAATCAAATTGTCAATCAATTCAACAGCCAAAAATTTAGTACTTTAGTCTGACCACCGATTCCGAGACTACCTCTTTTGGATGATTTTACACCGGAAAGGGGTGTCAGGCAATAAAGTCATATAAGCGCATTTCTGGAATTCTTTGTTAGATCATGCTCAGTAAAATGTAAACATCACCCTTCCATTCTTCACTTTCCCCCTATTTTGATGAAAATAACTCCACAGGGCGCATGCGCAAAAGCACGGAAGGATTCCGAATCTATTGCTATACAATATCTAGATAATTTTTATACTTCTCATTAAGAACTAACAATTTCTTATATCTAAATCTTTATTCAAAAACCACTTAAACAAAATGTCAAAAATTGGAAATGAGAGATATTGATTAATGAAACATACCTTCATTTAAAGCACCACCCAAAACACCAGCCTGTTGCTGGGACAAACGAAACAATGCCTTCCCATACAAGAAATGAACTTCACCACATTCCAAAGCCAATTCTCCAAAATGTTGAGTATACAGCTCGCATGCAGTGGATAAACTTTGAACGGCATGTTGATAGTCTTGGACAAGCATATGTCGTTTACCTTGCAAGAAATTATTAAATGCTTCTTCTGGCAGCGTTCTAAACAAAGAAAAATAATGCATGATATAAAAAAATTAAAATGGGCCTTCAAATTTATCAATAGCAGAGAAAATTTTATTGAAATTAAAATTTTTGCCATTATGTATTGCTTATACAGTCAGTACCGGCTATATGGTCACCCTCTTATATGGTTAGTTTTCTAAAGTCCCGTCTAACTTGATAGGCAACATGTGTTAAAGCGCACCGCTTATATAGTCATTTTATATTCCTCGTTATCGGTTATATGGTCATTTTTTTTTTATCTTTTCAATGAGGTTATAGTTTTTTTTTTTTAAATAATAATTATTGTAACATTTCTTGAGGCGGGGAGCAACACTGAAAATGAATGACCAGAAGAAAAAAAAGTCCGTGCCACCCCAGAGGACCTGAATTCACGCTTTGACTTCCCTACCCTTACCCCCATTTCTCTTTTGCGTTGGAATCATCGTCGGGGTTACCCACCCCCCTCAATTCTCTTTCTCCTCAAAGACAACAGTTGGATATCTGTCTGTTTATTGGTTGGAATTATCTCTTCCTGTTTGAAAAGTACATTGAAATTCATACAAAAAGAGTAAAGGAAAATTTGTTTCATTTGGATCATACGAGATGAATAAGAACATTCATTTTTTTCAATATGGCTTCGAAAAGAAAGAATTTATCATTTGCTGAAAGAATGAATTGATTGAAAAGTTTCAAAATTATAATCTTTCAAAAGCTGCTTTCACCAAAACAAATTCGATACCCCGGACAACATTAAACAACATTTTAGCAGCCAAACTTTGCTCCTCAAATGTTCAAATCTATGATTAAGAAAGAAAACGTCAGTGCTTGTCACCTTATGAGAATGTGGATAAGGCTCTTCTGTCATGGATTAAATATTCACGATCGCAAAATGCTCCTATATTCTGGAATGTTTTGAAAAAAAGTCCTTGGAATTTGCTAATGAACTTGGCGAGTCAAGTTTCATTGCTAGCAATGTTTGACTATAGCGATTTAATTCAAGGCATAACTTATCCTTTAAAAAACTGTGCGGAGAAGCTGCTGATTTTGACAGTAGTTCCTTAAAAGAATGGAAAGATGTAGTGTTGCAGGACATTTTCGGAAGATATGAATCTGCCAACGTCTTCAACGTTGATGAATGCGGACTTTTTTTTATCGGATCTTGTCAGACAAAACTCTTTGTTTCAAAGGTGAAAAATGTGTAGGAGGAAAGAAAAGTAAGGAACGCTTAACTGTGTTGTTAGATGCAAATATGGATGGATTGGAGAAAATAATTCCTTTGGTGATTGGAAAATTTCTTAAGCCTCGGTGTATGAAAAATTGAAAATCTTTGCCTCTCTTCTACGATGCTAATTCAAAAGCATGGATGACGGTGGACATCTGGCAAAAAACGCTTACGAGACGGGATCTAAATTTTTCAAAACAGAAAAAGAAAGTTGCATTAATTACAGAAAACTGTACTGCTCACTACACTGTTGATGGCTTGAAATCAATTGAACTTGTTTTCTTGCCTCCAAACAGCACGTGTGTATTGCAGCCTTTAGATCAAGGCATAATCCAAAACTTTCAAGGCTACCTATAGAAAGCTTCTTCTGCAAGACAGGATCTCTGCTATTGACCGACAAGAACAATTGCAAGTGTCTGTGTTATATGCAATCTTTTATATCGACCAAAGTTGGAATATGGTGTCACAGAAAACTATTGCAAATTGCTTCCAACATGCTGGATTTCACAGTTCTCCAGAGTCTGAAGAAATATTGGAAGATGACAATGAAGATCTCCCCTTAACTGAATTAGCAGAAAAACTTCGAAATCGCGGTTATGCAATTCCAGACGAAAACCTGTATGCAAAGATTGATGAAGATCTCGCTACTAACAGTGAAACTTCAATACAAGATATTGTTTCTAATGTGTTAAATTTGAATACCGAAGGAAGCGATGATGAGGATGACAGTGAATATGAAAAGAAATCAGTATCAACATCAGATGCGCTTAAAGCCATAGATGACCTCAAGTGTTTTTTTTACTAATTCCGAAGCAGCAGATGAACATTTAAAAGCTATTAGGGACTTAGAAAAAGTTGTGTTAACAACCAAGAAAAGGAGGCAATCTTGTATATCTGAATATTTTAAATAAGTGCAATGAATATGGAAGCATGTACGTATGTGTACTGTACTTAGATTGGTAAGGTAAGCCAATAAATTTCACTAAAAAATATTACATATTTCTTATTGTAGTTTTTACTTCGCGAATTAATTTTTAAAATGTTCTTAAAAGTTTAATTATTTGTTTATGAGCACTATATTCTGATAGGTGAATATAACCCTGCCACAATTAAATAGTGTAGTATTGTTCCACATATATGGTTACCCCGCTTATATGGTCTGATTTTTCTGGACCGCTGAGCTGACCATATAACCGATACTGACTGTACTATAGCAGTCTACATGAATTCAACAAAAACAGACATACAACTGTGTTCCAAATGATGTTATGCATTTATACAAATTTAATTGAATGCATTAATTGTACTGTATATTTAATTGTATTTTGAGACAATATATTCATTTTAATATTAATTTGCCTATTAGATTTAATGCCTTTACATTGCTTGGCTGTATTCACTCAAATAAGATCAGAAAAGCAAGTCATATTGTCTCAAAATATTCATTAAAATTAATATTCTTTTAATTAATCTAAAATTTATTTATTTAATTTAACCACTACAGAACAGATAGGCTTAGCTATTGAGGATGTGGAACAGTTACTCTAAAATGAGTAATGAGTTTGAGCCTATTTATGATTGAACTCGGGTTTCAAAAGTGAAAAAGGAAATCCTACTGCTTAAATATATCTATGCAAATGTCTACCTATCTTGATTGTTTACATTCTAAAGCAGAATGAATTTAAATGCATATATTAGAAATGATTAATCACTAGTTCCATCATGGGAATGTGGAACATTTAAAGTGTGAAATATTAAATGTTCACATTCGCAAGCATGCTGCACCAAAACCGGACATCAATTCGAAAATCTGATAATTGACATGGTGCAGTTGAAAGTTTGGAAATCCAATTTCTCTTGACATTTATTTGGATGGCTGGGGCATAAATACAGTAAAACTTTGATTAACCATCCCCGTCCGTACCAGGGCAGTGACAGATAACAGAAATATTTTAATAAACATGCACAGTAAAGTGATTTCACTGCTAGCTTGGGAGGAAAATAAAAGTAAAATCCTTTAAAGTGAATAATACATACATATTGTGTTTAATTTTAACAAAACAATCAATATAAAAGTAGTAATGTATATAAATGTATTGTGCAAAACTATAATACAATAGCAACTGGTTACTGATAGGTTTGGTGTGCCAGATCAATGTCAACTCCTATGCCACCAATGATTAGTCACTTCCAGCTTTATTCAGTAGGATGTAAAATTAATCTATAGACAATTTCAATCTGTTTGCTGATATTTTTTGGATGATGACAGATAACAGACACTGATGGTTAAACTAAGGATGTAACGAATAGTGATTTGGCTGAATACCAAATATTCAGCCAAATTTCAGACTGAATATTTGACAGCCCGATACCTATCTTTTAAAAACCTTTTACCTTTGATTTTAAATAAAATACTGCTCAAAGTTTTATTGAAAAAATTCTTTTTTTTTATTATTTGCATATATTAAAAAATATTAACTCCAATAATAAAATGCGAGAAACCCTCTTCATATTGGACTTGCTAAACAAAAGTAAAAAGTCATCTTTGCAGAGTACGACAATGACAAACAGAAAATAAAATTCAGTGGATAAAATTAAAGTAATTAGAATTAAATTCCTATTTTTATTAAAATTTCGAATATCTATGATAGAATGTCCACTTAATCAGTGAAAAAAAAATGGAAAATTTTTCAAGATTTATTTAAGCACAGTGAGCACTTATTTCCTGAAGTTTGAAATATACCTTATATGAAACCAAATATATATATGAAACCAAACAGAACAGCCTTCTACCTGAAAATTCTGAACAATTATTGCTCTTGCAGCCTAATTTCAGGCTTTACAATGATAAATGAAACAACACTATTAAATACACTTAAGGTAAATGCTCCAGTAGTGGGCCACGTACCAGTAGTGGGCCACTTGAATTTTAAGTTGAAAAACAAGAAATTCCAACATTCCAATGAAATAAGAGATCTGCCTCTGGTATGCTGAAACCCTTATCAACTAAGTACCAAAGGCACAGCCTTTATTTCCTGTTCAGTAGGAGCTAGAAAGTTTGTTGCTGAAGTTGGTCTCTGAGAGAAGCATTTTTAGCTTATTCTTAGTGATTTCCTTAAGAGGTAACTCTTCATTCAACTATTTTTTAGCATACGTTCTATTTGTTTTTAAAATGAATTGTTATTGGTATTATTTGATTATATAATGAATGTATTATAAACTATCTTTAAATGAAATAATATTGATAATTTATGGATAGTGAAGGGTGGCCCACTTTTGGATCAATGTTTTACTAAATGCTCCAGTAGTGGGCCTAGCAAGGCCAGTACTGGAGCACATGCTTTCTCTTAAATAGACTGTTTTGTGATGTTTAAATAAGAAGGTTGTATCTTGTAAAGTCTTTTTATTTAATTAGATGTGCTTTATTTTTATCAGAACCAGTAGTGGGCCACATGACCCACTTCTGATACACTAATAGCCCACTACTGTTACACTAATGGAACATTCTGACCAATTACTAAAATAATAAATATTTTATAGTACTGTTGAGGAAAAGACTGATATTCAAGAATTAGTTGGGCTCTGTAACGAGGCAGACAATAATAACTATCGCATTGCTGGACCAACGAAAAATATTCCATCACCATTTAAAAGGGCTCTTTTCTGGCTGCAGAAGGAAGATGATAAAAGAAAAAAAAGATTCAACATAAAATATCAAGATTTAATATCCATAATGCCCCAAACAGAACTTAAAATGAAAGATCGATAATTAACATATACCTTTAATAAAAAAATTGGCTGTTAGAGAAAAAATGTAAATCTCATGTGACTAGAATCTATAAATAAACAATTTCGCCTATATCAAACCATTTTTATTGCATTTTTTACAGTGTATAATGTTAATATATTATTATTATTACTAAATATAATGATTTTATTCTTTTTTCTTTGGCACAATTGACAAATCTGGGTGGCCCACTTTTGGTATGCCCACTACTGGTACATCAAAAGTTTGCTATGCCCACTTCTGGTGCATAGGAGTGATCTAAGTTTTTAATTTTTTTAAAATTATATTACAATTATTTTGATATTTCAGGTGATTATTATTTTAGATAAAAGTTTGAACAACCATAAAAAAATACAGATTAATGAAACTTCTCAAAAGTTTAGATGATAATTGAGGAAATACCCTTAAGTGGCCCACTACTGGAGCATTTACCTTATGTACAGTACAACTTAAAATTGAGCAAATGTATTACTTCGGGCATTTTTTAATAAATGCACTGAATAATAATTCTGCAATATTCTTTATTAAATACATTTAAAAGCACATTTTAAAAAAATTATTACCCTGAATATATTTGGCCGAATATCTGTTTAGTATTTGGCAAAAGGGCCAAATACTGTCCTACCGCCATGAGAAAAAAACCCCGACACCAGACATGCTGGTGGCAGTCTTTAAGGAAACGGGATATTCCACTGCATTTGGGGGAGGGGGTGAAGGCCTAATCTTTAAATCTGAATTTTAATTAAAAATGAATAACTTAAAAATTTATTTGGATTCTTTTAAGTTTACTTGCAAATAACTTAATTTTGAATTTTATTCGAGTTTCCTCAATATTCTTGTCTTTATAATAATGTATTCCCTGAAATTCTGAATTTATGTTGTTTGCTGTTAAAAGATGACTTCTGCAAAATTTAAATTTTTTCAAAACTCAAAAACTGCAATATTTTTGTCCATAGGTTCATTTTCGACTGTGAAACACATTAGAGATATCTTCGACCCTAATTTTGATGTTGTTCACAGCCCATTTGTTTTATTTCTCCTCCTGTAAAATTTTTAAAATGTCAGAAGTTTCTTTTTAAAATCAATCAATAGATGGCAGCACATGACTTATGATATAGTAACTTTAGAAATAAGACACCTTAAAACGAAAAAAAGGGCAAGAAAACGATTTGTTCCTATGTTTATAAATTACAACACGGAAGTTTGCTAAAAAAGAAAACTTTTACACAATTATACAAACCAGCTTTCATTAAATAAATAAAAATGCAATAGCAGAAGTGAAAACTAATAAGAGAAAAAAAAAGAATCAGAGTGAATGAATTCACCATGCTGTCCATAGATGACAGCATGATGAAATCATCCATGGCGGATTCTTTTTTTAATTGATATCTTTTTAACTAATTATAATTTCGGAATTTCAATGGTCAAAATGAATTCCTTTGATTATTTTCCACCTTTTCGTACTTTCAGTTCATTTCAGCATTCAGTGGTTCGCAAGAAGATGGCCAGACATAGATACATACATTTGTTTACATTCGGATTTTAATAGGATAAATTTATTTCACTCAATTGAATACAAATTTTATTGAAATATAAATGTACAGAAAAATGTACTGATCTAACAAAATTTATCTGGTTTTAGGATAAATTAATTTTTCTGGTTTTTATTGTTAGTTCCAGTCATTTTGTACTACTTTCAGTTTTGACTTCAATGGCTCCATTATTCCGACAATTCATAAAACCCTTACCCAGTCAATTCCAGCTATATTATTTTCATCCCAACTACTTACAGTACTTGAGAACCCAGGCATTTTGAATAATCATATGCAAGCTGTCATACTTGTTTGTAAGTCAGACAATAGTTCATATTAGAAAGCATGCTTTCTTGACAATGGTGAAAGCTTGTTAACGTATAGCTAAAGTAGTTTGATGAAGTATCTAATGTTATCATCAAGATCAACTGTTTTACTTTTTTTAAATTTATGACATAAATTAACCTAGAATAGCACATTCCATATAAATCTGCAGCTGTTCTAAGAGTGCCATTTTGAACTGCTGGCATAGCCAATGAAATCTTTTTCACCTGACTTATGCTTCTTTATACAAGTTCAAACCATCTTGCCCAAGTCTCAAAGCAACTTTATTAAATTAATACTTCCTTAATATGAGGGATGTATTCCAACAGTGTTAAAGTATGCCCTCAGATGTTTGTTGAAATCTGCCCCACATAAAGCTATTAAGTTTAAAATGTTAAGCGAGACATTCACTGCTGTTCCACTCTATGATTTTTGGAACACAGGAAGGGAAAATCTTTTGTCTTCAATGAAAAAAAGCAAAATTTGGCACAAATTTATGTTGTTGGAATTCAAACAAATCTGATATCCAAATGGAATATGGAATGGAAGGCCATAAAATGTGAACTTTGATCCTTCGGGGCGGTGATAAATCACCAGTGTGTGTGTGTGTGGAGACGTTGCGGAGGGGGAAAGTGTGTGGGAGTCAGTCTGGACTTTGAACCTTCTCAAACAAACAAAGGTTCTCAAAACAAACTTTGGAGCCTCTGTTGAATGACCTGCCTAATATATGACTTGAATGTATGACAAAAGAAACCCTCTTTGGTCCAAACCAAACAGAATAGCTTTCCTTTCACTTCTCCTGAATACACAGCTTTATAAATCTCTTAAGAAAAGGAATTTTTAGATGCTAATAGTATTGTTAGATGCAGTAAATCTTAATTTGGTGAATAAATCCTACTTATTTTAATGAATAGGGAGCAAGAAATATTCAATGATGAAAAAGAGATTTCAGTTTTTACTTAACAGGTCACAAAACAGATCTTATTCCATTGCAAAGCATATGGTTTGAAAAATGGAATAAAGCCTATTGCCAGAGAAGGTTCTCTTCTGAAACTTGATTAATAGAGTGGTCCGGAAAAAACTTTTTTCTTTTCGAAATGCTATAGTGCAGAAAACTTGCCTCTAGGGTAGATAAGAAAAATGCAAAAAAAAAAATTTCTTTTGCTTACATCTGGCGGTAGAGGACATCGACCCTAAACTTTTCGAAAATATACCATTTTCATAATTTTTCTAATAACAGGAAAAAAAATCATAACTTCTATAACAAGTAGATAGAGGTATATTTTAGTAGAACAAAGTGCAGGAAAGATAAATAAATGAAAAAATAAAGCATTTTACAATTTGCTAATAGTGCATTACATTCAAAACACACTTTTTTTTTTTACAAAAATTTGACAAATTTTCAAAAAATTGTTTCCGATTGTGCAAAATTTCAATTTGTAATCAAATATAGTCCTTCACTTGCCTTTAGTTTCTTTTGGTATTTTGAAATGAGATTTACTTGAAAAATTTGACATTGGAGATCTTGAAAGAAGTGTAGTTCTTATAAAACCATTTCTGGAATTGGAACCAACGACTTTTTGTGTGCCTCGGTTACCAGCTTCACACATCGTTCCACTGGGTGTGACATGGGAAGACACCCTCATGATTGAAAAAGTAAACTCGAATCAGTTACAAGAACCACAAAAGAGGAACATTACTCAATTTTACAAGAACCAGGTTCTGTGTTAGTTGATCATGTTGCACTTCTTCTGGGCCTGCTCAAAACACAATAGCATTCTTTCTTATTTGAAGGAAACTGGATTTTTATTACATGAACTGGACATAATTGGATGCGATGGAACCATTTCCAATACAGGGTGGGAAAACAGGTGTTATTTGTGAAATTGAAAAACAAGTTAAAAGACCACTACAGTGGAATGTGTGCCTCTTACACTTTAATGAATTGTCATTTCAGCATCTGTTCATTAATTCAGATGGTGAGATGAATGGGCCAAAATCATTTAGTAGTCCAATAGACAAATCAGTAGATGTCAGAAACTCCCAGTGGTAAATTTTTAAAGTAATTAGTATGAGATTCGAGAAATTGAATGGAAAATTTTGAACAAAGAACAACAGTATCTGCTAGACATAAGTTATGCTATAAAATAAGGCAGATCTCCTGAAGATTTATCTGTTCATGAACCTGGTCCGCTTTCCCATTAAAGATGGTTAACAATGGGCAAACAGAGTTCTCCGTTTGTATTTAAATATTAAAAACCCAACAGATGAACACAAGATATTATTTTCTTTTATCCTCAAGTCATATATGCCTGTATGGTTTCCTATTAAGAAAAGTAAGTACTTCACAAATGGACCAGAACATGTATTTGAAGTTATAAAATCGTCAGGATTCCTGCCAGAAAACTTGTTAAAGTCATTGACCCAGTAATTCAGATAAATGCATTTTTTGACCATCCAGTGTGATAGTAGATAAAAGGTATCATATAAGAGTTAGGTTTTGGAATAATTATAAAAGCTAGAAACTTAGCTTCTAAAAGAAAGTCAATTAAGAGTTTCCAACCACCAAAAATAAATTTTCTAGCTACAGACTACATTGAAATGATTCACTGGAAGACTATTACACTTTCACCACCACCTTTGCTACTAACATTCACGAATCAAGAGATTTGGTCTAAGGTCCAATCAGGTGGAACAGTGGCTAAGTGGAACTTTGACAAGTTCCCATATCATACCCAAGCAGTGGAACAATGTGTGAAGCTGGTAAACAAGGCATCACAAAAAGTCGACGGTTCCAATTCCAGAGACGGTTTTTATAAGAAATACACTTCTTTCAAGATCTTCAATGCCAAATTTTTCAAGCAAATCTTATTTCAAAGTACCAAAAGAAACAGAAGGCAAATAAAGGACTATATTTGATTACAAATTGAAATTTTACACAATGAGAAATAATTTTTTGTTTCAAAGGAAATTTGTCAATTTTTTGTAAAAAAATGTGTTTTAGTGTAATGTGCTATTAACAAATTGTAAAATACATTATTTTTTTCATTTATTTATATTTCCTACACTTTGTTGTACTAAACTATACCTATACCTACTTGTCATAGAAGTTATTTGATTTTTTCCAATTATTACAAAATTTATTCAAATCGTATATTTTCAAAAAGTTTAGGGTCGATGCGCTACCACCAAATGTAAGCAAAAGAAAACAAATTTCTTGCAGTTTACTTATCTACCCTAGAGGCAAGTTTTCCGCACTACAGCGTTTCAAAAAGAAAAAAAAAATTTTTTTTTCAGCTCACCCTATTGATTAACCACCTGCCAGCCGATCAAATAGCATTTCCAGTGGAGAGATAAACTGTTGACATGTGCCCTCCTCTCCCCATACACTCATTTAAAATACTGTTTAAAAAAGGCAGAGATGAAATTCTACTCAATCTGAAACTTTGATACTAACCTAAATAATTTAATAAAAAAATAACTTCTCAAATAGTCAAGAAATCCTCATAATTAACATATAAAACAAGAGTAAGGGCTATTGACAGCATATGTATGTCATGAAAAATTAGAAAGTAGGTTTCAAGAATTACAATTTGAAGAAAATCTACACAAAATAGGAAAGTTATAATTTCTAAACTCATATAATTCTAATTACATACAAATCACCCTCCCATTGTATTCCTTATCTCCAAACTAAATTTATTTAAACGAAAAGTTGTTTTCAAAAAATATTTTGTTTACATCTTCTAGTCCAACACTAATCCTACTATATATATCTCTACTAATAATAAAGATGAATGTCTGTCTGTTGTCGGTCTACACAGCAGACTGCTGAACCTAAGACTACCAAATTTGGTAGAGGTATACTTTGGAGAGTAGGAATGTGCGCCTTGGAGCGAATTTTTTTCAATTTTTATTCAAATCTTAATTATTTAAAAAATAGGCAAATTTTGACGGTTTTCGGCCATATTTTCGAGAATAACTTCCGAAAGAACTATTGCATGAAAATGGTTTTGATACCAATTTAAAGTGCAGACAATTGTCTTTCCAATGATATAAGTATGAGTACTGTGCAATAATTACTTTTAATTTTACTAGGCTTTAAATTGTCAATATTAACTGCGGTGAAGGAGACAGTTTCTCTTTTCGACCAAAGGTAGGGAGGGAGGGAGGGAGCAAACAGGTCTTGAGACTGGCTAGAGTGAATTCGGTTGCCTCAGAGCCGGGGGTGGAGGGGAGACACCGGCTAAGTGGTCATTTGCAAACAATGAAAGAGCAGCCATTGTTGGTCAATTGCGGTTAGAAGGAAAGTATTTAGAAAGCTCATTTCGCAATCAATAGGAAAATAGCGGTTGAAGCAACAGGAATGATTTTCTAAATTAAGTATAAAACTCTTTTAATGATAAACATAAAGGTGATATTTTAAATTCATTACAATTGATTAATTTCCGCCCAAATTTTTTGTACACTTATTGCGTAATGCAGAATAAATTAACCAAATATAATTACTTTCTAAATGTATTACACAAAATGACTGACTAAAATGTTGAAATAAATTGTTGATCAATACTTTTTACAGATCATCAGTAATGTAATTTGCAATACGATTAAGAGAGCTGTTTTGTTTATAAGGAATAAGAAAGTAAAAGTCGGATACGAAAAGAACGCGAGTTAAATGTCTATCGCAATTTGAAGTTAAAAATTACTTTCTTAAGGGAACCAGAAATATAAAATTATGCATAAGAGATTCATTCGAAAATATTTTCCTGGCGAACAATCTGGTAGCCGAAGACGGCTAGTGTTAACATAAATGTGATTAAACAATTATCACTTTAAAAGGTTATTATTCATAATAACCGACTAACTACATTAACCCTTTGACTACTAATGGTACTTATATACCTCACTAACATTTTAAAATTACAACCGGGATAAAAAAGTGCTTTGAAACTCATTGTAATATGTCCCAGTTGTAGAACAAGAAAAATTGTGCCCTTCATCTTTAGTCACCTGGATGACAGAACCCATTTTCACTTCAAATGACAGTATTTACTGAAGAGTTTTCTACTGCGTGTAGTGATGTTTAGCAACGGAATCGAAAACTAGCACTTTTGGATGATTGTACCCAAGAAAGAGGTGTCAGGCAATGAGTCATATGAGCACATTTCCGGAGTTTTTTGTTAGATCACGCTAAGCAAAATGTAAACATCTTCTCTTCTATTTTTCACTTTTCTCCTATTTTGATTAAAATAACTCCACCCGGCGCATGAGTAAAAGTGTGGAGGGTTTTCGGAATACGTTACTAAATATATGTTCGATAGTTTTGATCTACTGGTAAACAATACACATTTTTTTTTTACAATACTATTGATGAAATATTGTCAATATATAAATAAGTTTTTGCAGTGACTAATAATATTCATGTTTCATACAAAAAAATTTAATGTTTTTTATTTAAATTTAATGGTTAATTTTTTTAAAATTTAATGGTTAAGGGACTATCATGTTCCAGCCTTTGGTTTTAAATCCGTTTGGAAGAAAAAAACTCCAGACTATCTCCAATTTGGCTTATTTAGAGCCTATTATCTTCATTCGCATAGAAAATTGAATAAATTTTTAAAAAAAAAATCTGTAGTCAAAGGGTTAAACATAACATATACATCAATTAAAGTAAAACAGCAGAAACAGTTCGTAGGACAACACACAACAGTTTATAGGAAGTGTAGGACAACAATGAAATAGAAAATGTAAAAATAAAATGGAATATTACATACATATTATAAAAGACACTAATAAAAAGCCTAAAATAATATCAACTGGTAGCTAAAAATTTCAAAATATTGAATGTAGCCATAAATAAAAAAAGAATACAATTAAATATTTTTGCATAAGCACATACTGAATGTATACAATAGCTTGTACATGTGCATTCATATTTAATTAGATAAATTTACACTTTGAAGAGTTTTAATTTCGCTCTAAGTAAAACTTTAATGAAATAAACATAAAATGAACAAGATTCGGTTCCAATGTCCCGGCTTGTGACATACATTTGGTAGGAATAAGGTCTTAATAGAATTTTTTTGACAAATAATAAAATTAATAATTGACCTACTCTACGAGCACTTTCAATTTTAATTTGTTCATGAAATAATTATGAATAATCAAAAATTTCTTACAGCCCGAGTTTCAGTTCAATTGCATCCAAAGCCTGAATTTAATGTTATTTATTACATTTTCAACTTCGACCACATTTTAGTATTTCAAATTAGTTTCCGATAAATGTCAAAAACAAAAAAAGGCAATACGTTAATAAGCTCCTCATAAATAGCGTTGCAACGAAAAAAAATAGCATAATTGTGAAATCGTACTTGCTTAAATCTTTTGAGCGGGATGGAGATTCATCCACAGGCTTGGTCTCTTCTTTCACATCCTTTGATTCTTCCATGGCAATTTAGGTTCGAAGTGCAAAAAAACAAAAATATCAAATACTTAAAATTAAATTAAAGATTACAAATAAATGCTTTAATGCAACGAACAACGAATACGGGTAATACAAATACTCGTCACAAACTTTTGATTTTCAGTAAAAACCCGCATATTAATAACGGCTACAGTTATGAAAAAAATACCGGTCGAGTGTTTTTTTAAGAAACTTACTATATATTCTGAAATATATCTAGTTACACAGAATAAATTTTTAAAAATATTTTTCTCTGGTAATTATGTTTTAAAAACCCTTGAAAGAGCAAAACAGCATAATAATTTTTTTAAATTAATTATTGATGTGTGATCCAGTAGCTATAGAATTTCTGAACTTGTTGCGAAATATTGCGCAATCCGTGCAATCTTTGTTTTGGTCTTTCAAGTTTCTTTTCGGTGTTTTGTGAAGAGGGGATTACAGCCTTTGTTGCTTCAAATTCCATATCCCCTCTAATTCAAGTCAAGTGTTCGTGAAGTAGTATCGTTAATCGTAATTCTGATTTGTATCATCATTTGTTTTCTGTCATAGCTGACAAGTTATTTTTTCTCATTGAAAAGCCCGGTTTAAGAAAATTTAGACTATAATCTGTCTTTGTAGTATCTGAAATTGAAAGTTTAGAAGTTTCCAAGTTATATCGAAATGGAAGAAAACCCTCATTATTCATCAGAGTCTTACATTCCATTCGTAGCTAACAGTGAACAAGTTCCAGAAGCTGCTAGTACACATTTCAAGCAAAGAAATGATTTTGGACATCAGAGAAATAATAAGAATATATTAAAAACGTGCTGTAATGCTTCTATTACTGATGCCCCCTGGAGAAGAGTGTCAAAATATTCTTTTGGTATAATTGGGTAAGTTTAAAAATTGATAGTTTATTAAATTTTATCTGCAGTTATAAATCTGCTGCCATGTATTACAGTTATTTTTCTGATAGCATAACAACCAAAAATGTATATCAAGTGTTTATCTACCTTGCAAGCACAAAACGTGTTTTTCTCAAACATTTCTGCCTAAATTTTTTGTATTCACCAAATTTAGTGGTTTCGACGCTAACAGAAAAAATATTTTGCTTATTGTCAATTGCTGTCAAGTTAATAGGAATATGCTGTACTGTGTATGTGAGATTATGCATATGTTAACTCTATAAGATATAACTTCAAATATCTATTCTTTATGTAAATGGTTTTGCTTAAGAATTTTGGATGCAGCTGAGAGTTCATGTAAAAATTCTGTTTAAACTTATGATAGGTATCAGTTCAGCATCAGCACCCATTAATTTGGATCTTCAAAATCATCTTTTTATTTTATGCATGAGTGTATTGAAACTGCAAGTTAATTTTATTATTATTTTTTTGATTTTGATACTTCATACTGATTTTCAAATTTCATTTTACTATGCATTTTTAGACTTCATGAAGAAGTGAATGATTTTTATGAAACCATGCGTCCTAAAGAGCAAGAAACTGAGCTTAGATTAAAAGTAATTGAACACATCACTAGGGTGGTACATTCACTATGGCCTCAAGCCCAAGTAAGTTTCCAATGTCCTTTGAAATTTTGTGATATTACTATGTAATGATAAAACAGTTTCTCAATTGCTTTCACAAGGTATGTTTTTTAACCCTTAACTACTCATGCCAATTCACAAAGCAAAATTTACTGCACGGTGTAAGGTAAATGCTCCAGTAGTGGGCCACTTAAGGGTATTTCCTCAATTATCATCTAAACTTTTGAGAAGTTTCGCTAATCTGTATTTTTTTATGGTGGTTCAAACTTTTATCTAAAATAATAATAACCTGAAATATCAAAATAATTGTAATATAATTTTTAAAAAATTAAAAACTTAGATCACTCTTATGCACCAGAAGTGGGCATAGCAAACTTTTGATGTACCAGTAGTGGGCATACCAAAAGTGGGCCACCCAGATTTGTCAATTGTGCCAAAGAAAAAAGAATAAAATCATTATATATAGTAATAACAACAATACATTAACATTATACACTATAAAAATTGCAATAAAAATGACTTGATATAGGTGAAATCTTTTATTTATAGATTCTAGTCACATGAGATTTGCATTTTTTCCTTTAACAGCCAATTTTTTATTAAAGGTGTATGCTAATTAACGATCTTTCATTTTAAGTTCTGTTTGGGGCATTATGGATATTAAATCTTGATATTTTATGTTCAATAAATATTTTTTTTCTTTTATCATCTTCCTTCTGCAACCAGAAAAGAGCCGTTTTAAATGGTGATGGAATATTTTTCGATAGTCCAGCAGTGCGATAATTATTATTCTCTGCCTCGTTACAGAGCCCAACTAATTCTTGAATATCAGTCTTTTTCTCAACAGTACAATAAAATATTTATTATTTAAGTAATTGGTCAGAATGTTCCATTAGTGTATCAGAAGTGGGCCATGTGGCATACTACTGGTTCTGATAAAAATAAAGCAAATCTAATTAAATAAAAAGACTTTACAAGATATAACCTTCTTATTAAACATCACAAAACAGTCTATTTGAGAGAAAGCATGTGCTCCAGTACTGGCCTCCCTAGGCCCACTACTGGAGCATTTAATAAAACGCTCCAAAAGTGGGCCACCCTTCACTATCCATAAATTATCAATATTATTTAATTTAAAGACAGTTTATAATACATTCATTATATAATCAAATAATATCAATAACAATTCATTTAAAAAACAAATAGAATGTATGCTAAAAAATAGTTGAATGAAGAGTTACCTCTTAAGGAAATCACTAAGAATAAGCTAAAAATGCTTCTCTCAGAGACCAACTTCAGCAACAAACTTTCTAGCTCCTAACTAAACAGGAAATAAAGGCTGTGCTTTTGGTATTTAGTTGATAAGGGTTTCAGCCTACCAGAGGCAGATCTCTTATTTCACTGGAATGTTGGAATTTCTTGTTTTTCAACTTAAAAATTCAAGTGGCCCACTACTGGTACGTGGCCCACTACTGGAGCACTTACTTTATTTTGTACATCGTATAATTCTTAATTTCTAGGTAAAATGATTAATGTTTTACAAGATTAGTTTTAAGTCAAATAAAATACAATAACCATGTGTTACAATAAATAAACACTTGAAATAGACGTTTATGACAATATTACCTGATGCTATAAATTTGTGAAATGCATTATTGCAGATTTATAAATTTATATACAATTATAATAAAACTAGCAGTATGCGCATGGTGTTGCCCGTGGAATCAGGACTTCAACAAAATGAAAAAAAAAAGGAAAAAAAAACGCCCACAATGACACAAAAAAGTTTTGAAAACAAAATCAAAACAAAAGATGCATATTATTGATTTTCCCGCTTATTTTTTTCACGATAAACAATATTAAAAAATTGCAACATGAAAATTATTATTCTGCAAGCAAAGTATGCGAGATGAATAAATACGTTAAGATACTGCTGAAAATAATAATCAGTTATTCAGTTGAAGGTCATGGTGTAACTTGCGCGTCCGCCAATCAAAATTGCCAGCAACGTTCCGAAGAAGTGCCACGCGAGGAACTTGATCGAGAAAAATAACTCTCAATGGTCCAGAAAAAAATTAATTTAAAAAAAATGGGAAAAGATATTTTAACCGTTGTTGTTTTAAATCCGACAGAACCATTCTAGTTATAAGCTGAAAAAAATTGAAAATAATAGTGTTATTAGAAAGTCGGATGCAACAAATTTAAAAACAAAACTAACATTTAGGTGCCAAAACTGACTATTTTTTAAAAATTTCTCAAAATTCAGTAAATTACGTTAGAAGCTCAAAACTAACTTCATTAGAACGGAAATTGCGTGTTCTTTCCGATGGTGTATTCATTTTTACAGTTATCCAAAATCATGCTATTGAGAAATTAGTGCGAAAAATCACCCAAAACAACACAAAACATTAGTTAAAAAATTTTCTAGATTAAATTTTAAAATTTCGGCTTCGAGGTGCATTCAATTAACATTACGACTACCTGTGTACCAAATTTCATGGCCGTAAGTGCAATAGATTCATCTGGACATCGCAGACACACACTCAAAAACATTGCCTTTTATAAATATAGATAACACAAGTAAGAGACAATAGAAATATTTTAGTTAGAAATTAAACAAGTTTAATCCTTCATTAAAATACAAAAAATCCATTAGAGCTAAAATAGTCCTTATTCAGTGTCAGTTTCTGGATTGGGTATAGCTGTGACATATGACATCACTGGCAATATTTTGTGATTTTGGTGCTGAAACATGCCATTTTCCAGGTCAGAAGTAAAAAAATAAGCTGATAAAAAAGCGAAGCTACAAGGTTCCTGCTTTTCTGAAAGTGAAGCCGCTGATGTTTTTTTAAGTTTTAAAAATTTTCCCGGAACGCGTTCGCAAGAGAACAATATGCAGCGAAACAATTGCCATGTTTGTTTACGCAATAAAAAAGTTGCCGAAATTGCAAAATACCGCCAGTGATGCTGTATATGGGTCATTCTTCAGAAAATATTCCTTTTGAACCAAAATATTTTCAGATTTCAAAACCTTTAATTTTATTTTTATATGAAACTTCTACTTACTAGAAGTTACCATGAGCAATAGCCCATCTAAATATAAATTATTTTACTCATAAGTAAAAACATATATATATAACCTTTTTCACGGAGGTGATATAAAACACAAGAAAATTAATAATTACTACACTGAGATAAATTGTAAACATTTAACCAGCTGATATAGAAAATTAGAAAATGAAACTATTAATTATCATCATGAATTATCTTAATATCATCAAAATTAAATATCGGCATTAATATATAGCTTAAATTTTAGTCATTCACTGTATGAGTTTAAAATTTGTGTTTACTGATATTATACATGTATTAAATTGCTGGCTAAAAACAATGCATCTCACTTCCTTGACAATATTTATTGGTATACAATATTTTTTGGTATTACAATCTACACATGTTAAGCATATTAAAACAGGTAAAATTATATTTTTATATTATTTTATATACCTGAATTTCAAGGTATGGAGGTGAGATTTCTAAAAAACCAAATTTGTTTCTTAAGGGCAAAATCTGTCTACTTGTCTTTAAACCAAAAGTTCATTTACTTTTTGTAGCTGTAATAAACAAGATAGATGACATGCATCATGGGAAACAAAATGTGATGGCTGTACTGCCATTTATGAGTAAAAAAATGGCATTTTATGTTTGGGTAATGGAGGTGAGAATTTATTGTATGACACCATACATTGTTGTTCTAAAACAAACTAAATCACAATATAAAAATTTAAAATATGCTTAAGCATTTAATATGTGAGACACTTGTGACAGGAATAATAAATATTTAAATATGTTTTTTTAATTAAACAAGTTATTGAACACTATTAACAGTAACACCAGGTGTGTGACATATCACAGAGGTGAGAATTCACATACTGTGAACTAAATAAATAATAAATTTGAGATCAGCATAAAAATTTGGTAACTGATTTAAATAGATATTTTTTACCACTATTGAAAAACATAGTTTAATCAATTATTGTCTGAAGATTTTGCTGTAAAATGGATGTGACGAAAAAGGTACATTTTCTGGAGAATGACCCATATCAAGGCTGTACCCTGGATTGTTTTGAGAGATTTAACGATACAAAGGTTTCACTCAAACTCTTAGGTTCAAATGAATTAAAACACTTCTCACATCACTCAGCATGAGTCACATACTGTGAACTAAATAAATCCTCACCTGTAGATTAACTGGGAGAAAAAGTTTAAGGATGAAGCAGAATTAAAACAGCAGCCGTTAAAGCTCCAATGGTGTACAAAATACGCCAGCACCCCAGGAGCAGAATTATATCCAGTGTTCTGCAACATCACCTCAAACAGTTGGAAATGTTTTGCAGGCAGTTTGTCCAAATGTGGCGGATCACAGTAAAATGCAAAATAAATATAAAAATACTAATTAACCAGTAGAATCTTTATTACTCATTAATGACAAAACATTATATTAAAATTAATTATTTAAAACCAAGGCATACATTCAGAATTTGCAATTCTGCCAATGACTTTTGAAGTCATATACTGCAACATTAATGGAGCTAATTTTTAAAAGACTGTGTTTGTTCTGCAACATACGTCACACTTTTAAGCACTTTCTGCTTCCGGGACCAGCACGAATAATTAAGGGTTAAGCAATTTCATCACTTCCTCACTTGTAAATATATTTGGTATCAGTTTTTGCTTTTCTAAATATTTTATAAATAAAATTTACTCTGTTCTCTTCTTGTCAAATAAAAATTATATTTCTTACAAAGACAGCTGCATATGGAGGAGTTTTCTGATTTCTTTATTTGCATTAAAGTAGGACTTCTGCCTTAAGCACTGATTTCCAGTATAATGCTTCGTCAATGGGAATCTTCAAAATTTCAACACTCTATTTGAAAATGTTAATTAATGTTTAAATTAGAGATTTCTAATGCTATGGCTTAAGGATACTTTGAAAATATTAAAATTTATGTTCCTGTTGCTATAACTCTTAATGTTTGCTTAAAATAAGAACATTTTGCGAAAAGGCTGTCATAATTGTTCATTATCATTCTTTTTGGTGACTTCTAAGGCTTGTTTAGTGGCTAAATTTTTAACCAAATGATTTAGCTAATTACAATTGTACCATTTGGAGTTCAGTCATTTTAAAAGCTTTTTTTTAATCGATTTAAATAATAAGGATTACACAAACTCAATGAACACAGATTTCAATGTTTTGTGTGCTGAAAGAAAGAACTGGTTTGAACTTGGCGGTTGATACAATATCCAACTGGATTTGGTGATTGCTTAAATCGGAGGGTTACTGTAATATGGTCTTTGAATCCAAATAAGCAAACTAGAAAACTTGTTCATAATTATTAATTAATGTTTTATATTGCATATTCAAATTTGTTTCATATTTCTTTAAAAGTTTAATGATTGATTTTAACATTTCCTTGTAAAATTGTTGCCAACTATTTTCCTAAAGATGGAATTTTAATCAGTGATATAGATTTAATTGAAAAAAAAAATTCTCATCAGCAACAATAAATTCATCATTATAAATATGTTAATCTGTTTTATTTTCAGGTTGAAATATTTGGAAGCTTTAGAACTGGTTTATATTTACCCTCAAGGTAAGTCTCTTCTACTGATTACTAAAATCAGTCAAATTTCAAAACAATTCAGTCAATAATAGCTAAAGAAATGTAGAAAATTTATAGGTATCTTAAGTAAAGGTAAAGTCTTGCATGTCAAAATGTATCAAATTTGATTGTACTAGAAATGACAGACAGAAATGCATGCTTTTAATTCAAATTTGTAATTCTGTTGACTATATGAATGATTCGTTTATTTTTTCAGTGACATAGATATGGTTATCTTTGGGGAATGGAAGAGTTTACCCTTGAGTACTCTTAGTCAAGCTTTAGAAAATAATGGAATTTTGAACAGTGACATAAATATCATTGCTAATGCTACAGTAAGTTGTTGGCTGATTTATCTGTTGTTATTCCATACATTTCATTTTGTTTACTGTATTTATTGCAGTTTTTATTCCTCTGCATGAAATAACTAAGTTTGTGATGTATTTATTATCTTTTTGTAAACTGCAAAAAAATTTTTACACACATATCTAAAATTTTTTGATAGTTTTGAAATCTTAAACATCTTCTGCTCCATGATATAATTTTTTTCTAAGTGTTTTCGTACTCCACATATTTTATTCATGAAAAATTATTTCTCTAATCTCATTCGTTCAATGGTTAAATTTTTATTCTGTTATAAGATCAATTTATGTACCCAGATAATTTTTAATCTGAATAGCAAATTGAAAAACTCATTACTACTCTCTTATTATAAATTTCTCCTTATTTATATCCTGTTTCCTTTCTGTTATAATTCTAATAGTAGTCCTGATTTATTTTGTAACTGAACTCTTCATGACTGCGTATTTGGAGGGGGGGGGGGGCTTTGTAAAAGCTAACGTTTCAAAATACTACAAAAAATAAATAAAGGACTTGATTACATACATGAAATTCTGCAGTGAGAATGATATCTGGCTTGCATAATGCAAATATACATATTATGGTCAGAATATTAAACAAAACAACCAGTACTTCAACTGTTTTATTTGATGAATAATTATATATTAACTCATAATAAATTAGGTATATAATTATTATCAAACATTTTTAATGATTTTATACCTTTTCTTAGGTACCTATTATAAGGCTTGTCCATTCACCAACTGGTATTAGAGTTGACATCAGTTTCAACATGCCAAATGGTGTTGAAAGTGCTAAACTTGTAAAGGTTGAGTATAAATCAGAAATAATTTATTAGAAACTGTTAAATTTCTTGATATGTAATTTAAAAAAATAATGGATGCATTGAATTATAAAATTTTAAATCTGTTTTATTTATATTTTTAAAACTAAATATTTTGTTATTATTAAAAATTCATACTATATATTAAAAAATAATAAAGTAATTTTTATATAAATGATTCACACTTAAAATATGAATTATTAATTAGTTATTTTATCAAAAACATATTGAATGCATATTTTTTTTCGCAAGAAAAGAATCTAAAAAATGTTTTTCGCAACCAAAAATAATTAAAAATTAATAATAATATCAGAGCATATTTATATAAAAATGACACATTTGTTGGTATTTGCTTTTAAAATATGCTGTTTAATTACTTTTATTTATTTCAGTAAATGTTTCAAAATTTCATAAAATTGCTTATCCAGAAAAAAAAACTTGGGTTGGTATCTACAAGTTGGAACACACCGATTTCATCGCCAAAATGGTAACCTGAGGAATCGAGCGGATTAGTTCCATTAGCAACCCATCGGCTAGATTGCTTATGTCATGGCAAGCGTTTTGCGTGATTTGAGTTGTTTACATACTACGCTGATTTTTAAATAACTTAAAATATTTATTAAATATTTAATTAAATAATAAAATGTATTTTAATTAGTATGATTTCAATTTAATTAAATAATAAAATGTATTAGTATGATTTCAATTAGTAAATAAATGACAAATAGAACTTGGGTTAATTTAGTGATGATATATTTTTCCGATCATATAATTGAGAGATTTTTTCTTTGTCTTGTAATCAAAATCGTTTGCATGGAATTTTTGAAGTTGTACTTGTTTTGAACGCTACTAAGGGCAAATGTTCTGCTGCTAAATTAGAGTAATTAAAAGAAGCTGATTCTGTACATTCACTAAGCTAGCGAAGCTACTAGGATCCCACTTTGCTGAAAGCGAAGCTGCTGATGTTTTTTTAAGTTAAAAAAATTTGCCCGGTGCCCACTTCAGATGCCACAGGCATCGCGAGTGCTATTTTTCCTGCTTCATTAGAATAATTAAAAGTAACAGATGCCGTACATTCAATGAGCTAGGAAAGCTAGTAGTTCTGTTGAAATTCTACATTTAAAACGGGAGATAGTGCAACCACAAACGCAATGGGTTCGAAAAAAGATTAAACGATTAACTTTTAACTGTGACTGATGGCCATTTGTTTACCATCTTGCTTTGGCGACTTGGCGTGATGGCGCCGTTTTACTAAGAGTGTGTTCCAACTTGTAGATTTCAACCAAAACTTGTTACAGTACGATGTGGTATTGAAAGAAAATAACTACATTATTCTGACTACTTTTTATTCTTTACAGTTATACAAATTGGTGTATATATTTTTAAATATTAATTTAAAACCTGAAGTGAAGGTATAAGTGATACTATAAATATCTTTTTTTACTTCTAAACTGTGACCTATATTTTCATCTGGTGATTTAGTCATTAAATTGTCAACTAAGTCATGGAATTCTATCAAATCACCAGTTACTGCTGTTATTCAGGAAGCAAAACACTAAAACTATTTGCATTTCTATGGTAGTGTAACCTCTGTTTCCTCTGTCATATGGTTAACTGAGCATTTTTACTCAGTATAAGAATGCATACCCAAAAAGACGTTTGTTGTCTGTCTCAAGGAAACTCAATCTTTGACAAATCCCTTGTTCAGTTTTTCTCCAAAATCATATACCTTACTACGTAATCTGCTGCAACAAACCCAATTCCTTCTCTTATTGCCAGTGTCCTCGTCAGTTCAGGATTATGAAACACATACTCAATCGTCACCAGAAATACCAATCTGAATTTTCAGGCTTTAAATGAGGTTTTGTATGCTGGTTTAAATAATGGACATCCAATTGTAATCTTGAATCTAGCCTGTCTAAGTCAAGCAATTGATGATCTCTCACTTCCTGACAGAAATCTTCTAATCTTGACAGACAGTTTTTCAGTCTTGCAAGCACTTAAGAATTTTTCCATCAAATCTCCCAGCCATCCCTCGTTTAGCCCATAAAATTTTAATGAGAGACAAGTTTAATCAGAAAATTGCACTGGTTTGGACTCTGTGGCACTCAAGTATTACCTGGTGTGAAAGGGCGGATTCTCTCGCCAAAAATGTCACGGAGTGAGACCTTTATATTGAGTGGATCACAGTGGAAGATATTTGTTCGTACTATAGTAATTTTTCTATTCAAAACCGATTGAAAACTTTCGAAATAGCAAATGTCTAGAAATCCTGGGAAACCTATCCTCCATCTTATCCCTTGCACCATGGCTAAAAAAATAGATGTGAGGATATCATCATTACTCATATTTTAACTGGAATGATTATCACCCCAGTTCTCTTGCACAAACTTGGACATCACAATAACCCCTTTTGCTCCGTGTGTAATCAAGAAAACGCCATCGAACATATTCTTTTAAACTACAAGAAGTATTTGTGTCCCACAGAAGGATCTTCTGCTTGAAACTCAATCTGAATCTTCAAATTTTTTCCTCATACAAAGTCTTCGTACGATTTGCTTTTCTAAGTGTCGTCTTCAGGTTTTTCTTCTGTTGCTGAAACTCTTTGACATCTACTAACTCTGACTCTCAGATACTAGGGGATGATATCCTTTGCTGCTATATATCCCAAACAAAACCCAACTTCAACTAACCTGTCTAAGCATCTCTTATATAAAAAGCCAATGAAATCTGTGACTGTCACATGGTTTGGTTTGGCTACGAGCCAAAGAGATTCAGTTCAGACTATGAATTACGGATCCTTTTTTTTTATTCTGAGATGATTTAATATCAACTTTCAGCATTTTTTTGTGTATTTCTTTTCTCTGAGTGTTTGGAAACACTGGATCTTTGTGCTAAACTATAGGATATAAGTATCCTACTGAAGTTATTGCCATTTGACAGGTGTTTTTTTAGGGGAGTTTAGCAGTTTGTGAGACGAAATTAGCATACACTGGAGATAAACAGACATTATCTCCGAGTTTAGCAGCTTTCTTTTTTTTTTATTTTATCTTGGTTCATCTATATGGAATTAAATAGAAGTTATAATAGAATTAATTTATTTTTCCACTTCTTGGAGATCTTTTTGTTGAATTATGATGTATCATTCATTTCCTTTCTTTTTATTTAATTCAAGATCACAGAACTATTTAGAATAGTTTATTTTTTGTTAAAATGTTTCTTTCTTTTTCGTAAATAATTTTCAGTTGAATATTTTTTTCTTAACCTTTCTTTCACTGAAAGATTTGTCTTCATCAATTTATAATTTTTTTATTTTGTATTTCTGTTAGTGTATTTTGCATTATTTTTTCGGACAAAATGAAAGTTAGTGTCAATTGATTCATCAGTTCCGTTTTTCATGCTTTTTTTTTTTATTTATTTTTTATTTCGTAAGCACTCTGCCAATATGCATGAGATTTTCTTCAACTTTCGTTAGTAAATCTGTGAATATCATGTCTGAGATATTGTTGGCAAGCAAAAAGCCGGTCTTCAACAGATACAAATTTTATAGTTCTAAAAAGAATCAACAAACCAAATTTCTCCAAAAGCTCATAAATCTTAATATGTATTATAAAAAAAATTTCTTAATTATGCATTTTATTGAAGTCAGTGGCAACTTAACTGTACATAACATACTGTTAGCAGCCACATCACTGTTAAATGACATTTAATACAAATTTCCATGCTTCTTAGTACCGTAGAAAGAACACTGAAATTAAATGACTTTTATTTTACAGATTATTGATTCCTGTTATTTAAAGCCAAATTTTGTTCAAGTATATCAATTACTTTAAAATATCTTATGATCTTATTTAAAACTAGTTAACTGGGCCTAATGATACATGTGCATTGCTTTCCAAGTGTTTTGAACTTTTGCTACGGGTTTTTTTTTTATTGTTAAGGCTTCAATGTGAGGGAAGGTTTCAATATATGTTTCATCTTTTTAGAAAATGATGAAGCAGCATCCAGCCTTACCAAAACTAGTTTTAATTCTGAAGCAATTCCTGGTGCATAGAGGACTCAATGAAGTATATAATGGAGGAATGAGTTCTTACTGTCTGACTTTGCTGATTGTTAGCTTTCTACAGGTAAATAATGAAAAACATTCATTCTATTTTATTAATTTATAATTAATTTCTACTGCTTCAGCTGTATATAGATCTTTAAAATTTTCTCTTATAAGAGGAAGTAATGTTTAATGGAAATTTAATTTTTATTTGTTTGTAATAATGTGCAATTTTATGAAATGTGTCACATCAAATATCTATTATACTTTCAACAAGTTAGAAAAAATTTAGTTTGTTGATAGATGTTTCTAATATTTTTAGGTTTAACTGTCATACATTCAGGTCCGAACTGACATGATTAGGGTATTATTTAACATGTTCCATGCCATGTTTACCATGGATGGTATATGCTAAATGTTCCATTCGGGCCATATGCACTGACCATGGTACACACTAATGAAAAAGTTAAAACTGATCGCAGTGCCACATGTGTCATGAATGGTACACTATGCAATAACTATGCTAAACAAGCTAATTACTTATGAGTTGACGATATAATAAAATATTATATTGTGTGATATTATATCAATCTTTAGTTAAAACATCTAATGACCTGCATGAAAAGTCGAGCAAACATGTGGCTTGGCATGGAACGTGTTAAAACATATACCATTTTAAAATGTATATCATCTAAAAATTCATAACCAAAATAAGCCATTTGGCATGGCATCATAGGAGTGTTTCATTTTATGAAAGATTGTACCATCCTGATTATAATTTTTCAGGTACAAAAAATCTGATGAAAAAAATTAACATGTATTGCTCCCTGTCAGTTAGGTTTGTCCAATTTCTGCAAATGGTGTATAATCAGTTATTATTTTGAATGCTCATAATATTGCATTGATGGCGTTGACATTATATAAAAAGTGTTGATTATCGAATATATAAATACTGACCCCAGTAGAAACTTTTTTTACTTTCTTGTCTACAAAGAGAAAATATTGTAATTGTCAAAAAATTCGAACTCGAGATTTTAACGAATCTCCACGTTTTAGACCTCCTTGAATCCGAAAAACACAATTTTGGAATTATGTCTGTCTGTGAACACGATAACTCGAAAACTATTAGAGCTACATGGATGAAATTTAGCATGTGATCTTTACACACAATTTGTGATTTTCTATCAAATTTTGGACAAAATCCGTCTGTCTCTCCACGTTCACGTGAACACTATAACTCAAAAATTTGCATAGCTAGAAGGATAAAATGTGGTACACAGTTTTATCATCATGGATGTAGGTCCGTATAAAAGTTTGGGCCAAATCAGTCAAATGGTTGACTGTCTTTCGGTCTGCATAATTGCATACTTTTGAATGCAATAACTTCTTAACAAAATTACTTTGATAAATGAAATTTGGTATGTGGCCTTCTTACCTTAATGGTAGATTTATGTCTAATTTTTGTGTCAATCGGTTAAAAAAAGGCGTTCAAATTCAAATTCCGTTTCATCTTACACTCAGCCCTATTGGTAATCACGCTGGCTTCTAATTCCACTTCCACGTTGGACAACTTCGGAAATCGTGGTATGACGTTTTGCTTATTTTTTCCTCCACTGCATTAGGGGTTCCTGTTCGTTTCACTGCCTTTTAGCTAATTTTTTCCTCTACATGTGTTAGGAGTATACTAGAAAGTTTAGGAGAGACCACTCCCGCCAGTTAACAAATATTTTATTATCGATTAGTATTATTATCCTCAATTGAACATTTTCCCTGTGCTGCAAGGATTCAATGTTTTTGATAAACCAAAAACTCTAACTTTATTCAAAGTAATAAGTTAGTTACAGGCATATTGGCCAAGCAGCATGCTTTTATTTGGTTGTTTCTTTGCAATGTTTTTTGCTTTGGTCAGTCTTTGGTGAATGCTTCTGCAATTGTTTTTTCCATCAATCCTGTTACAGATGACATGTAATGTAAGGTAATATGAATTATTTTCAAGTTTCTTAGAATGCAACTCTGTAAGAATTCTTAACTATAAATAAGAATACATTTCTCTTTGTCAAAAATGTTTAATGGGCAGTAAATTCCTTCCTTGATCCCTCCAGAGTTGGTGGGATGGTATCCATTCCACCTTTCTACCAAGCATTTTCATTCACTTGACTATAGCAATTCACTCCAAAAATGTTTCATTACTAGCAGTATGCTCACAATGTTTCCTGTGGAATTAGGACTTCAACAAAATAAAAAAAAGTCCACATACAATTACATAAATGGAAGTTTTAAAAACAAAAGCAGAACAGAAATATATATATATTATTGAGTTTGCTTGCTTCTTTTTCCTCTCAATGATACTTGAATTGTAGGAAAACTGTGCCAAGTACCGTTAATCCAAAACATTGTTAAAAAATTACAATGTGAAATCCATTACACCTCATGAAAAGTATGAAAGGCAAAGAAATAAGTTAAGATATGCTTGAAAATAATAATTGAGGTGATCGAGTAAATAAATCATCTCCTAGCAGAACGCGAAAGTAATGACGTTATCTGCCGCGAAGAAGGTAACAACCAGCCAATGAAATTGCAACAATGCATTTTGGGTTCATCTGGAGAAACCCTCACTGTCAATTCTCGCTAGCAAAAAAACTGTTTGAACTGATCAGGGTAAAATTTTTAAAAAACAGAATAAGATATTTTAACCATTCTTGTTTTAAATCTGACAGAAACGTTCCAGTTATAAGCCGAAAAAAAATGAAAAGTATAGAGATGTTAGAATGTCAGATGCGAGAATTTGAAGAAATCGTTATTAAAAATTACCATAAAAGTGACTATTTTTCAAAAATTTCTCAAAATTCAGTAAATACGTTAAACGTATGAAACATACTTCATTAGAACTGAAATTGTTTGTTCTTTCCAATAGTTTAACTGTTTTTCTCATACAATTAGTCAAAGCCATGCTATTGAGAAATGAGTGCAAAAAATCACCCAAAACAACACAAAATATTAAATAAAAAATTTTCTAGATTAAATTTTTAAATTCCGGCTTCGAGGTGCATTTAATCACCATTACGACTACCTGTGTGCCAAATTTCATGGCTATAAGTGCAATAGATTTGTCTGGACATTGCGGACACGCACACAAACATTGCCTTTTATAAGTATAGATATATGATATCTTTGAGATATTATAGTGCTATAAAAATATAAGTAAAATTTCTTTAAAATATTTTTTTTAAATTATCATTTCTTTGAAGTTGAAATTTTTTGATTTTTGAAAAAGAAAATGATTTTCTGACTCCAGATTCTTTTAGGTCCAATAAATGTTTTCAAAATAAAATCAAGTACCTATTTTTACTTTCTCGTATATGAAGTATACAATGAGAAAGTATTGTAATCGTCAAAAAAATTTGAACTCGAGATTTTGACGAATTTCCACTTAGAAAGTATACAAGAAAGTTTAGGGGAGACCACTTCCGCTGGTTTCTATTTCATATTTAAAACATTTCTCAATGGCTCCTTTAATTTTCCTGGGCTAGAGGCATTTTTTTTTACAGGTCTTCTAAGTCTTTAATTATAAATTTCTATAATATTTTTTAAAAATATGGTGGATTCCATGATTGCCATGAAAATAGCTTGGATGAACCATCAGGTTGATTAAAATGCATGAAGGCACAAATTTGTTGACAAGACACTCTGCAATTGAAAGAATAGATCACATGCATAGTGAAGAAGAAACACTCTTTCAGTATTCTAAATTTTACCGCAAGTCATACAATATTTGTAGCTAATTTCAGTGCACAATTAATTTATGTTTTATGGCAATTGTGATATTGGATCCATCAATAATAATGTCATGGATCTCTTTCAATCACCTTTAACAGGGCTGCGGTGGCGTTGTGGTAAGGTCTCGGATTTGAGGGCCGGAGGGTTCCAAGTTTGAAACTCGATTCCACTGAAGAACCTCCTTGTATGGGCTCCTGCTGCATGCTAAATCATACGTAGTGGACAAACATCCTCCCGTTGGTGTGGTGCGGAAGTTTGGAGAGTGATGTGTCTTCCTCGTCATCTGACTGTGGTTCAAAATTACGAGGTCCATCCCGAAATAGACCTTATGTTGCTTCAAAACGGGATGTTAATATAACTAAACTAAACTCAGTCACCTTTAACATCAGTTTCACATGTTGAAGCAACATTATTTTTTTGAGGTTACAAAATAATATTGAAATTTGGCTTTCTTGCTAGAGAATATATGTACAAGGTGCGTTCGAAAAGTTCAGTGAATGGTCTCATAAAATAAAGGAAATAATGTATACAAACAAAATACCTTTACTAGCATTCAAAGTAATCACCATTAGTTACAAAACACTTTTGACATTGGTTGTACAGCTGCTGGAAACCGTCGGCAAACTCTTCTTTCGGTATCGCTCGAAGCATCGTTGTCACATGTTGCTGGATCTGAGTAATGTCGGAAAAGCGTAGACCTTTTTCTTACGCTTTTGCAAATGTCCGTGAATAATGTTGCTCACACTGTCTAGGCTTATCTTCATTTCTTCTGCTATCATTCTCAAAGACAGCCGTTGATCATCCACAGGCATCCGTCGCACTCGTTCATTGTTGTCTGGAGTTGTGCTTGTTGGTGGTCGACCCGAACGCGGCTCATCTTTGACATCTTCCTCTCCGTCTCTAAAGCGTTTAAGCCACTCAAAAGCACACTTTTTACTCACTGCGTCCACTTTCACTAACATTTTGTGTGTCTCCATTGCCTTTCTGCCTAATTTGAAGCAAAACTTGATGTTCATGCATTGCTCCATTTCGCAGTGATGCGCCTTCTCACACTGACTCGTTAAATTTATCGTAGCGCGCTCTTCTGCTTAACTATCGTGATTTGGACGCTAGGGGGCACTAGTTGCCACCTCTCTCAATGCGTCTGCATGAGGGCAGCATCCGAACCAGCGCGGTTATTCTACTATGGGACCATTCACCGAACTTTTCGAACGCACCTTGTATATACATTGTTAAGGATACTTTCTCAACATTCAAAATAGATTAGAAAATACAGATCTGATAAATAAATTTAAAGCATTAGAACTTGGAAAAACTGAATATGCATATCATTATGAACTACAGTGGAGATTAAATGTTTTCCGCCTCCCCCCATGTAAAGAATTGCATCTAACTTGCCATCTATCAGATTCAAGAGTAATTTTTTTTTTCTTTTTAGGGCTATCACAAGCCAAATTTTGAACCATCTGCAAATTTTGGAGCTGCATTACTTGAATTCTTTGAGCATTATGGTATTAATTTCAACTATGACAAAGTTTCTATACATTTTCAATCAACTGGACTTTATAAGCCTAGAAGAAGTGGTGGTAATCTTTTAAGTGTTGAAGATCCTTTAGTATCAGGTATGAATGTGCCCTCTTATTTTTAAATTAGAATATTTTTTTCCAAAGCTTTTTTTTCTTAATTACTAATATAATAGCCCAGTTCTGTCTCTCGCTGATCGAGTAACGCTCTGACGTCACCAACAATAAAACTCGCGCCATAGCACTGCAAGACGTTAAACAGCATTATTTCATTGTTAGAGCACATAAATTTCAGTAATTTTAAATTTAAAAAAGTAATTGTCTTTCGAATTTCAAATTTAATAGCTCTAAAGTAGTGAAATAAAATTTGCCATCAATTGATATAAAATTTACGTCACTATGATCAATAGTTCCCGAGAAGTTTTAAATTATATTAATCATATATTTCAAATCAATTTTCGTTTTCTAATAGAAAGTAGTAAATCACGTCAGTGGTAAATCATGTACGTGTTATAGATATATAGTTTGGATGCCACGATGCATCTGATTATTTATTGCAATCGTGATGATATAATTTGATAATATTTTTTGGCAACATTAAAATTTACACAAAGACATCTGAAGTACAATGAAAAATACTTCACATGGAATGTTGTTGACCAAGAGGTTTTTTGAATAAAGAAATATGTAAATAAAAAAAAATATTTCCTGTCATAACACATATGTTTATTTTATTTGTTTTCAATCAATGTTAAACTTTTATCTCGCTTATATATCTGTTTAAACATATCAAATTTGACAGGAAATCTCTCGAAAGAAGAGTCAATTTGCACCTATCATACTGTGAGGGGTGATTTTCTTGTTTATAATGTTAATTCAGGAGTTATTGCAGTCTGGATATAACCAATATTTTTTAGAACTTCTCAAGTTTTGTTTTAAAACAGATATGTCATTCAGTTGGACTATATAAGTGATATTTTGACAGAATATAGAATATGCTTGAGCCTAGGGGCTGTGTAAACTGTGAAATAAAATTTATTTTCATCAAGAGTGCAGACTTTTAAATATTATTTATTCCCATTAAACAAAAAAGTCACATTTTATATGTGTAGTTTTTCATCAGTAATTTTCTCTCAAAATTATATTATAAAGATTTTAGGGCTAATTTAATGAATATCTTGATACAAAATTCTTTATATTCCTTGAACGATTCCCTTCTTGCAAACAACTATTCATATGTATACTTCAGGTTCCAATCTAATGCTTAAAATGTTAATTGAGAAGTTATTGTGTATATTAAAATAATGTCTTGATCGTACTTAATTGGTAGTTAAGAAAAATATAAACACAAGTTCTAGAGCATTCTTTAAAAGCAAGCTAAACTTAGCATTTATTATTTTTAGACATTGAGAAACAAAAAACTTTTATGAAATGTTATAGTGGATCATAAATTAATAATTATCTTGAAATAAATATTTCCATTATGTGGCTCCCAGCATATGTGTTATTTAGTTATAATATTAAGCAGCATCTATAGCAATTGATAGATCACATGATTTCATTTCCCAAGCATAAACAAAAGACAGTGATTTGGTTTGAGCCTTCTCTCAGGGTTCGTACGCGTCCTTAAATGTCCTTACAAATCCTTATTTTTATGCCCCATTTTTAAAAATTCCTTGAAAATCCTTACTTTTTGCCACCTCAGCTAGAGCAAAATACGTGCAGTATTTAGAAAGTGAAAGATCAAAGAAAAGACTGGAACAAAACAACTGAAACGAAAAGCTCTAGGAGGAAATAGAATTTTCTATACTTATAAAAGGCAATGTTTGTGTGTGTGTGTGCGTGTTTGTCTGCGATGTCCAGACGAATCTATCGCACTTACAGCCATGAAATTTGGCACACAGGTAGTCGTAATGGTGACTGAATGCACCTCGAAGCCGAAATTTTAAATTTTAATCTAGAATTTTTTTTATTTAATGTTTTGTGTTGTTTTGGTTGATTTTTCGCACTAATTTCTCAATAGAATAGTTACGAATAAGTTTACGATAAAAATATATACACCATCGGAAAGAGCACGCGATTTCCGTTCTAATGAAGTTAGTTTTGAATTTCTAACGTAATTTACTGAATTTTGAGAATTTTTTTAAAAATTGTCACTTTCTCCTTATATTTTTAACTGTCAATGTTTTTTCCATCGCATCCAACGTTCTAATAAACCTATGATTTTCAGTTTTTTTATGGTAACAACAGAGGTATTTATCTCTCATTTAAAACAAGAACGGTTAAAATATCTTTGTCCGTTCGTTCTTAATAATTTTTTTTCTTAAAGGGTTAAAAAAATTCTTTTCGAATGAAGTTCTTTCTCCGGAACGGTGAGTTTCTCCCTGGCTACGGCTAGCGCCATCTGTTGGAATTATTCTCTCCTCAATTTTTAGCATGTTTTGGTAGGAATAATTTGAAATCATTTCGTTGGACGCAAGGGTTTAGTCGTAAATTAAGCAGTGCTGGAAGATTCTGACATGGGTGATAAGTTGGCTTTGCTGAATTATGAGAGAATTTTTTTCGTGATGAGCTAAAAGAGTTTCTTTACCATCTGCGTAAAATGTGCCATAGCTTTTCACGCAAGCTCCAGGGGGGTGACGAAGGGGGTACTGTCGTGACCTTGAAACGTCACGGTATTGTGGTTTGAGACTGTATTACATCAGCATAACTTAGATACACCATTGCTGTATATTAAAGATTTTCACGTTGCAATTTTTTTTTTTATTATTGTTTTGGAATAACGTACTCTGTACTGCTTTTCTACATGTCATTATCGCGGGAAAATCAATGTGTATCTTTTGTTTTGATTTTGTTTCAAAACTTTTTCGTGTCATTGTGGGCGATTTTTTTTTTCATGTTTTTGAAGTCCTGATTCCACGGGCAACGCCGTGCGCGTTCTGCTAGTTTAAAATAAAAGAAAATGTTCCAAACCAAATACACAAAACAAATGGGGACGCAAATGATTTAACTAATGAGGCAGAAAAGTCAAAGGACATAAATTTATTTATTCGATCGCATGAACTAAGAAAAACAATTATTGAAAAGAAATTAAAATAAATACCTTGGGTGTAAAATTGAATGAAAAAAGTTTGGAATTAAAAGATATTTAATTTGATTACCAGTTTCATGGTTTTTTTCATCAATTTATTAACTCATATTTTTAAGAATTTTTGTTGTGTTAAATTTGTAATGTATCTTCTATCTATGTTTTATATTATACTTTATCATCTAATAGGTTGAATTTGCAAAAATGAGACATTTTATTTAAAGATGCGTGCGACAATTCGTTAAGTTTATTCAATTTAGAGGTCCTTATTTTTTGGTTTTGTAAGTCCTTAAAAGTCCTTGATTTTCTTTTAAGGAAATGTGTATGAACCCTGTTCTCTTCATTGAACTAACCATGAAGTCAGCTGTGCTGTTAAATATTATTAAAACAATGAAAGGAAACAAATTGAACATGCAAATGAATCAGTTGAAGAAAGTTTTGAAAATTCAGGAAGGAGGATAAATAATTTGTTTCAAGATGCTTAGTGTGCTTGCATTTATATGGATGATCAGGGTATTTGTTGAAAAGATCTGTTTTCTTTATTAAAAAATATAAATGATTTTGTTTAGGATTCTCTTTATGTCTTAAAATTCTTATTTGTCCTTTTTTGCGTTTTCAAGGTTTCCTTTCTTAGTTTCATTTTAATGTTGAATTTGTTTCCTGGATGCTTAAAAAATCAAGAAAAAAGCCAATTAGTTTTATTCTGTGTTGATTTAAGTTAGAGCATATAAAGTGAATCAGTTAATCTCAACTGTGATTGATTTTTCACAATAAATGTGTTAGGGTACACAGTATCCTCATTATAGCTAGCAGGATTTTTGGAATTGTAATTAGTTTTTCACAATAAATGTGTTAGGGTATACAGTACCCTCATTATAGTGAGCAAGATTTGTGTAGCAAATCTGAGGGTTAGCGTGTCAGCAGGCAGGAGGTAAAGCCCCTAGTGTGTAATAAATTTCTAGAACTTATCCTTTTTTCTTCACTTATGAAAGTGTTTGAAAATATGAATATGTGCATTTTTGTATATGTATTGCATTGATATTCAGAATTATTTGAAATTATGTTTGATCTTTTTTTTCTCTCTACGGTAGTCTTGAGGAGCTTTTTTCTTAAAAAGAATTGCAATCACTCCTGTTAATTGTAGAAAATTGACAGTCAACATGAGAATTATTCATCTTTATTAAATACATTTTGTTTGGGTATTTTATAACTATTATTATTCTTAATATTTTTTTCATGCACTTAACTAATGATTTCACTTTCTTTTTTATAACAGGCCATGATGTTGCCAAAGGGACATATTTAATGAACTTGTTAAAAATGTCTTTTCAGAATGCATTTTATACACTTTCTAAAGCTGTAACTGAAAGCTTAGCTACAAAAACGTAAGTTTTTTTTATTTATGTTTTGTTTATAGATCCTTTAGCATTTCCTTATTTTTATATGCCATCACATTAATAATAGAATTTAATTTAAAAACTAGTTTAGAGAATTATTTTCGTATAAATTATTTCGGAAAAGCTCAAGTTGTACCATAATATATTAAGCTTAGCATTTTAACTTGCAAAATGTGTGAGAAAATTTCATGACAAAATTGAAACTACCGACTACTGTAGTGTGGTAATTGTTGAACTTCTGAGGTCTTTATAATTAATTAAACTAATCTTTGTAAAATATATACTTGCCTATGAACTGATCTAACATTCTCTGCAGACATTAGTATTGTTACAAAATCGTATTGTGGGTGTATGTGAATGCAGTCCAATAAGCAGGATTTAAAAAAATAAAGCTCTATTTTACAAATATTCTAAGCAAAGAAACGTAGCACAAGTATTTACGCAGCACTAGTAAAAATTCACAACAGAGACTACCAATAAATCTCAACACAGCGCTCCAAGGTTTCTTGTTAGCTCACCAGCTTGCTTGCTGATCAAAATCCACCTAACCTTTCAACAGGAAGTGACTTCATTACGTAGGACGTGACGTAATCTCTAGAAAGTTCATGAAACCAGTAGAAATAGGTTGAAAGGTCGAGGTCCTTCTAGAAAATTCCTTTTGTCACCAAAGTCGCCAACTTTGCTGCCAAGTTGCCAAAATGGTCGCCAAGTTTAGCATCTCAGGGAAACGACTTTATAGCTTTGTAACAGTATGCTGAGTTATTCTATTTCTTTATTCATGAGAGTTATCACAATAATTGGCTTATTAGTGCATATCTTTACACATTAGAAAATGTTATGTTTTCATTTCTATTTTTCTTTAATTACATTAATTAATAATTAAGTATTTTTATCTTTTATGGAGGCTAAATGAAATATCTCTTACAATTTTAAATTATTTTGGAAGATTGTATGCTGTTTTTACTTTCTTGTGTACAAAGTATACAAAGAGAAATAATTGTTATCTTATTGTGATCGTCAAAAAATTCCAACTCGAGATTTTGATGAATCTCCACATTTTAGACCTCCCTGAGTCCGAAAAAAAATTTTAGAATTATATCTGTCTGTTTGTGAACACGATAACTCAAAAACTATCAAAGCTATAGGGATGAAATTTGGTATGTGATCTTGACACATAATTTGTAGGTTTCTATCAAATTTTGGACAAAATCCATCCACGGGTAGTATGTCTGTCCACCTGTCTGTGTTCATGTGAACACGATAACTCAAAAACTTGGAATAGCTAGATGGATAAAATGTGGTACACAGTTTTATCATTAGGAATGTAGGTCCCTATCAAATTTTGGGCCAAATTCTTAAAGGGTTGACTGTCTGTCGGTCTGTATAATCGCATACTTCTAAACATTATAACTCGTAAACCCTAAAGCTAAATAAAAATTGGTACGAGTCCTGCTAACAAGAATTTTAGATCCGTGCCCAATTTTAGTTTCAATCGGTCGAAAAGAAGGTGTTCAAATCGTCTATTTGTCTTTTCTCATCACACAGTGATGCAAGGCCTTTATTGTGTGATTATTTGCGCTAATCCTTTCTACCCAAGCCTTTCGCCTCCAAGCTTCCGATTCCCAAGCTTTTTTTCCTCTACTGCGTTAGGGACATTTGTTCGTTTTGCTGCCTTTTAGCTTATTTTTTCTCAACATTGTTGGGAGTATATGAGAAAGTTTAAATTAGATTACTCCTGCTGGTTTCTGTTGTTTGACATTGTATGTATCTGAAAATTGCTTCAAATTTTTTAACTGCTGTTATCATAACTATTTATTAATATTGTATTATTGTTTTAATGAGTTAAAAAATTGTTTCTTTTAGTCTAATTTTTTTTTCTTGGTCTTTTCAGTCCTGTCAGTAGTTTCTTGCACCTTATAGTTAAAGTTGATCAAGAAGCTTTGACAAGTCGAGAGATGATGCTAAATAATCATTCAAAACTTATGAAAAAATTATCCAAGCTAATAGATAAACTGGAGTGAGTATGCTTTTTTTCTTTTTACATTCCAGTCACTGTTTTGAAATGTAGAATAGATACCATTCTACTGAAGATTTACTATGTATACAAACCTTGGATATTTTAAATCTATCAAACATCCTCGTGGTGGTGTAATGCATACATGCCAACTGCTATGGATTCTCCATAGTTACTACTGATTTTATCGAATATTTCCGTGAACTACGGATAAGATTAAAATTTCTACAGAAAAATTGATTCAGAATTCAAATTCCATTGAAGTATTATTACAATACTTATTGAGATTGTAATAATTACCAGCAGTACACGCACTTCGTTGCCCATGGAATCGGGACTTCAACAAAATGAAGAAGAAAAAAACGCCCACAGTGATATGAAAAAGTTCTGAAAACAAAACAAAAGATACACTTTATTGATTTTCCCGCTTATTTTTCTTCGCAATAATGACATTTCAGCTGTTGAAAAACAATACACAGTACGTTAATCCGAAACAATATTAGAAAATTGCAACTTGAAAATGATTATTATACAGCAAGTAAAATAAGCGAGATATAGACATGTTAAGGCACTGCCAAAAATAATAATCGAATCATTCAGTCGAAGGTTATAACGTATCCTGCACTGTCAGCCAATGAAATTGCAACAATGCATGTCGGGAAGGCTCTGAATAAACTTCGGGGTATGCTCACTAGAGAAAAATATCTTTCAACTGACCAGGAAAAAATTAATTTAAAAAAAAGGAAAAAGCTATTTTAACCATTCTTGTTTTAAATCCGACAATCATTCCAGTTATAAGGTGAAAAAAATTGGAAATAATAGTGTTATTAGAATGTTGGATGCAGAAATTTGAAAATAAAATTTGGAGGCAAAACTGGCTATTTTTTAAAAATTTCTCAAAATTCAGTAAATTACATTTGAAGCTCAAAACAAACTTCATTAGAACGAAAATTGTTTGTTCTATCCGATGGTACATTGATTGTTTTTCAACAATCATTAGAAAAGATACTACAGCCGTAAACGTGCCAAAAATTACCCAAAGCAACACAAAACACTAAATAAATTTCTAGATTAAATTTTAAAATTCCGGCTTCAAGGTGCATTTAGTCACCATTACGACTGCGTCTGTGCCAAATTTCATGGCTGTAAGTGAGATAGATTTGTCTGCTCATCACACGTATGCACACAAACATTGCCTTTTATGAGTATAGATTTGATCTTTAAAAGTAGACATAGTATTAATTGGTCCCTTAAGTACAGTCGGACCTCTATTTAACAAAGTCGCTAAATCCCGAAAAAAAGGTCGTTATATGGAAAATTCCTTAAATAGAGATTCACCTTTTAAAATACTTTAAACTACACAAAACAGATTTTAAATTCATAAACACTAAATATTATTAAAAGAAATTAATCACACCTTTATTTTGTAAATAAATATCTATTTGTTTTATATATTTTACCCATCAAAAAGAAATTTGCAAGGAAAACAAGAATAAAATGAACCATTGTCCGGGAATGCACTGTATTTTCAATTAAAAAATAATTTTAAATTAAAATTAATGAATTTTAGCATTTCATCCTACGAAGGTTTGTTTATTTCTGCATCATGATCATTTCCATCTTCATCATCTTCGTCTTCATCACAATTCATTGCTGTATTGTTTTTATTTTTCACACTGTCCACTTCAAAACTGCCTCATCCACATCTTCATAGACGCATGCTTTTAAACGTTTTGAACAAGAATTCAATGAATCATAATTTTGTATCTTATCACGATTTTTTTTATCATGGTTGATAAGCTGTTTGGAGGAATACAAATTTTAAAGCAAAATCCTTTTTTTTCCACGCCTTTATCCACCTCATTAAGAATTAAATTTTTTTCTTTGATGCTCAATCACTTTCGCTTTGACATTTTCCAGCTTCAAGGTCATTGGTCACCATAAAATGTATTAAAAGAAAGAATAAGTTTGAAATGTTTAGAAATATTTTGAGAAATAGGGAGAAAAAAAATATTGGATCACAAAAAAAAAGTTCTTTAAATAAAGAATGCACTTCGCTATTTGGAGGTTATTTTACGAAGAAATTCGCAAAATGTTCTTGGTTCTAAGGAAAAGTTCGCAAAATAGAGGTTCGTTAAATAGAGGTCCGACTGTATTAAATTACTGTTACCTTTCTACTGCATCAAATATTGCAAAATCAATACATTAAAACTTTTCATTACTTTAAATTACAGTGAGAACCACTCAGTAGAGTCTGCATCTACCTCCACCCCAAGGTCGACTCCAAAAAGTTTTCATAAAAAGAAAAAATTTGGGTAAATTAATAATCATATTTTCTTGAGTTTTCTAAATGTTGTCATTAAAAAGTTTTATTTCTTTCAGTGTTTGCATTATTTTCTTTTTTTATTAAAATTATGTAGTGTAACCTTTGATTGTAAAATATAATATATTCTGCTTGCTTTTTTAAGTGAAGTGATGATAATAATTTTAAAAATTTTAGCAATTAATGTGGTTAGGTGAATTTTTTTTTTTTTTTTTGCTGTACAAAAGTTGCCCACATTGAACCACAAACTGCTACCTAAATTGGAGTGTTTCAATCAATTTAACTGTTATCTTGAACTAGAAATATTATAATCACTGGTAGTTTTCATAAATAGAGTAAGCCAAAATAAAAAGTAAAAGGACGTTAAAGGCATCAAATTTTGGTTCAAAAATAACAAAATCTAAGCATATTTGATTTTGCATTGTGTGTGAGGTAACAAAGGAAGATATGCAGAGCTCAAAATGTCTTACTTGGTTCATACATTGTGTGCTGCTGTGAATTTTAGAATCAACCAGCGGGAGTGTTCTCCCCTAAACTTTCTCGTATACTTCCCCAAAAAGGTGCCGTTTCCCCTTCCCTCGCATGGCTAAAAAAATTCGAACCTACTGTTACCCAGAATCCAATGACTATCAGAAGGTTTTTCATTATAGTGATTGAAAAATATCTAGGTAAAGAATCCAATTCAAAGATGCGTACCGATTTTTCGCTCTTGCCGGCTCAAGGACTAACTGACGTAATTCGCTCCATAGCTTTTGCGTGCACAGAAGATTGCTTCCAGTATGCATGCGCGTGGAGATAATGGATTCGTTTCAAAAATTATACAGACCGACAGACAGTCGACTCTTTGACAGGTTTGGCCCAAAATTTTATACGGACCTACATTCATGACGATAAAACTGTGTACCAAATTTTATCCATCTAGCTATTTTAAGTTTTTGAGTTATAGTGTTCGCATGACCACGGCATACAAACAGACAGACTTCCCATTGACAGATTTTGTCCAAAATTTGATAGAAAGATACAAATTATGTTTTAAGACCACATACCAAATTCCATCCCCGTGGCTGTAATATTTTTCGAGTTATCGTGTTCACAGACAAACATAATTCCAAAATTGTGTTTTTTGAACTCTGGGAGGTCTAAAACGTGGAGATTTGTCAAAATCTCGAGTTGGAATTTTTTGACGATTACAATATTTTCTCTTTGTATACTTCGTATACGAGAAAGTAAAAAGTACTTTTGTGTGAACTGTGCTTAAAGAAATTGATGGTCCAACTTGGGAGACAGGTTTTGTTAACCCATTAGTGCTCAGTAAATAAGCCTGGCTAATAAGTATAATAGGCAGTATAAATAAGACAAACTGTCCTATTTATAGGACAGTTACATTTCACTTTCGTGGCTGAACAGAAAACTTTCCATTGTTTCTTTTGTGCTTTGTTTATGAAGTCAGTACGTATTACCAAACTCTTAAAGAGACATATATCACCAGTTTGCCAGATTTTAAACTCAAAATATGATAGATTTTTTTTATTATTATTATTTTTCCTTTGGTTTATTTTTGAGGTAATGCAAGGAATTATAAATCCGTTTTTTTTAAATTTATTTACTGTATTTCAAAAAAAAATTAATATTTATAGAAAAAAAGTTTTTAAAAATGATTTTTTGCTGATTTATTATATAATTTTTCTAAAAGAATTTTTTCTCCGATTTTAATTTACATCACAGTTAACTTCACCTTGGAGTTTTGAGCATGATTTAATAGAAATTTATTGAAATTAAATTAATTTGGGCGTTAATGGGTTAATTGGACTGGTGACACCATTTTTGTATGCTTTTTTTCTACTTTAAAGTATATTTCTTAAAAAGTTAATTATATTGTTAAGGCAAATAAACTACAAAAAAAATATACTACATTTTTTTCAACCGAAATTTTTTTCTCTATCACTGTACGTTAAAAAACGTTTAGGTGGTCCAAATTTGACAATTTTCCACTGTCTTCGAATCCAAAAAAAAAAAAAATGCTTTCAAGAGTGATTCCTCAATCAGTTGCAATATCGTGGAATTTACTTAACTTAGCAAAAATTTGTTTTTCTCATTAAAACATGAGAAGTTATATGGAGAAAAATATAAGGAATTCTGCAAATTTTTGTTTTCCAATCATATAAGAAGCATGCTTCTCAATAAATAAATAAAACTGCAATTGAGAGCCATGTAAACAAAATATGAAGTGGGAGGAAATAACATTGACTACTTCATATTTATAGAAATATTTTTAACTATCTCTTGAAGTTGTTTTGGTATCTGCATTTTTACGAGCAAAAGCTAAGTTCAAGGAATTATTTTTAAAAAAAGCTGTCTAATTAAATAGTTACTTCGCACTTCTCTTTATCAGGGTGTGTAGCGTCATGAAAAGTGCTTAAATTTGAAAACCATTTTTAAGCACCTTAAAAGTGCTTAATTTTGAAAAAAGTTCCTTAAAAAGTGCTTAATTTTCTCCAGAAGTGCGAAGAAAGCATTCTTTTTTTTGTTTCCCCAAACGTTGAATACGATAAATCAAAAACAAAATCTGTTTACCGGATGTAACAAGAAAGAAAACCGACGAAAAGGAAGAATCCGGGGAAGGAATCCAGGCTGAGATAGATCCAGGAATGCCCCTCATGAACATGTGTAACAATTTTCAAAACTGTATGATTTAATGTTTTTTTCAAGCCCTTCATTGACTGGACTATTAGTTATCTTTTTTTCCACTCCCTCTTTCTTCAACATTGGGCACCAGCATATATTGAATACTGAAATGGTCGAAAGGAAAAAATTAACTGGTAATTTGTGAATTATAAAAAATGTTGAAAAAGGTAACAGATTTTTAGTATTAATCTTATAAATTGTATTATTGGTAATGACAATTTGCATCTTAATTTTTTTTTTTTTTTTTTTTTAAAAAAAAAAAAAAAAAAAAAGACATCCTTTATTTTACAATAGAAGACGTTGTGCAAAATATTGAAATAAATAATATAAATATTGAAATAAATATTGAAATTTAAAAAATACATATATTTTAAATTTTTTAGTAAAAAATTGGCATTATTATTAAACAGAAAACATCCCATACTTAGAAATACAAGGGTCTACGTATGCATGCATGTAGGAAGGTGCTTATTTTTTTCTGCTTAGATGCTTAAAAAGTGCTTAATTTTTGCAGCAATTTTTTACTACGCACCCTGTTTATGCTATAGTAATTTTTTCCCATAAATCTTCTGACCCTTTTTGATAAAACGATGAATCCCACAAACTGGTCTGTTCATAGTTTTAGGTATGACCTTCTACAAACATGTGATTATATAAAACAGGGTTCATATGCTCCTTGAAAACAATTTCAATTTTCAAGCACTGTGGAAACTCCTTGAATTTGGATTTTACTCCTTATAAACTACTTGTTTTTCAATTTTTAATATTTCTTTTAATAAATGTGTACTACATTTCACCAATAAAAAGGATTCTAAATTTCTGCCATATCAATTACCCAGTATTTTGCATTGCTCTTTCCACATGATTAGTTGGAACTTGACAATGGCTCCATTACATCACCCTATCCCACCCATGGCTTTTACCTCACCCTGTTGTAAATCCTGTGCAGTAATCTTATCTCTCCTTTGAAAAATTTATGGCCCTTGCACACCAACAACCAACCATCGAATGATTCATTGTAGCTGACATTCCAGCCTCCCAATGAAAATAAAGTGGATTCGCCTTAGAAGGTCAAACATCCACGAGTTCAAGGACATTGGCAAGATAGTTAAAAATATTTCATCCATTTCCTAATCATTCGAATTCAAGGGATGCTCCCTGGATTTTGTTCAGTTTGTTCAGAATGCCACCCAATGGAAAATGTAGCAATGTTTTAAGTACCCTAATATTTTTGTGTACTTTAAAAAGGGAACCCTTTTCCATGTGTAAATATTGACTCCTTGAAAATTTTAAAAACTCCTTAAATACTGATTGATTTTTGATTTAAAAAATCAGTAAGAACTCTGTAAAAATAAACCTTTTATATGACAGAGAAAGAAATTATTTTTGAGAAATATATGAATTTCTCAGAATTTTCCATTTTTGATTTTTGTGAATTTTGAATGGAATTAATATTCTTTTTAGCTATTAAAAGATTTACTTGTTGCTTCAGGAGAAAATTTCATGTACTTCTGCTGATTAATAAACCAATTTTTTTTTAATTTAATGTATTAAAGAACATGAACTTTCTCAATTTTTTTTTTTTTTCGGGGTTTAACCTTATTGGCTTCTGAATGACTCAATTATTATTATTATTGTGATGTGTTGCCTCACATTTCTTATTTTCATGTTTCCTTTTTTTCAGGTAATTCATGCTGGATATTTATTATTTATTTTGATTAGCTGTAAATACATAATTTCAATAAAATTATTTTTGAATTAAAGATTGAAATTAATTTATTTTCTTCCGTCATAAAAAAATGTCAAAGTTTTATTTCAAATTATTGTTATTGAAGGTACTACATGTAAATATCATTTGTAAACAAGGTTGAATTGTATAATTATTAAGATTGTGAACTGGATTGAAATGAAATTCTCAATCTTGTTGGTTTGAACTGAGATTTTAAGCAAAGGAAAGTAATTGAATTTTGAGTAGGGAGTCTACAATTGTTAGATCTTTCTGAAGTTTGACAAATAGTTGACAGAAATGTGAAAACAAAATATTATTAATTATTTTATTTTTTTATTAAATTGAGCCTTCTTTTTAATTAGCTTATATTTTTGCAGAACTTTCCGTTTCCATATTTTGACAAGGTTACTTGAGAATAGCAGCAACCACAGCCGAATTAACATATTCCTAGACCCTATGCCGAAATGTATTCTTCGTCCCCTCTCAAAAAAAATTAATATATATAATTTTCAATTTAATACACAATAGTTTATTTTTTATGCACTTAATGCAATCTTTATAATCTTTGAAACACATTAAATTTTTTATTCAAAATTACACTACTTAAGAAACAACATAACAGCAAAAATACTCCATCAAATTTCTAGAAATCTTGAAATACCTACTAGAACTTTTTTGTTTGTGCTTTTGTCAGTGAATAGGCTTGAAGGTTCATTGAAATGGACAGTTCTTACTAAATCTATTTCAATGCAAAGAAGCCAAGGGTCCACATTACACAAAAAACATATATAGCTCAATATATTTAATGTATCGAATGTAAATTTAAAACATTTTATATGGCCTTTTCCATTAGAGAATCCAGGGGGGCTATGGGGCTGCAGCCCCTCCAGAGCTAAACCAGAATTTTTTATTTTATTTAAAATCACTACAACTGTTTGTTCTGAATCTCCCTTTTTTAAAAAAGATAAATGAATAAATTAAAAAAACATGACAACTTTTCTTCCTGGCTTGACAGGCTCGAAAATATCCCCACTTTTGTAGTCATTCCATTCATGCGTTCACACGGTCAAAAATATTTTTTGACTAATTTTTCGTTATGTTTTTTATTAAATTATCGAATGTTTTGTAGTTTTCATTATGGTTCTTATTGTCAGGTCAGTAAAGTTTATTACTGACCTGACAGTAAAGTGTTACAGTTAAAGTGTTTTAGTTTACATATGCCACAAGGCTTTTGACATTCATCACGATGACACATAATTTTTATGATCTCAGCCTGACCCAAATCATAGATTCACCACTGGCCTTTTCAAAATAATATTGAAAAGTTTGTAAGTATTTGTTTGTTATCTCATATATATATATGCACACCCCTTACAGCTGTGCCTTAGGCCATGGCCTAGGTTAGTCCTATGGGGAAATCTGGCCGCTGGTAGCAATTGCCAAAAGGTGGAGCCCCTTTACTATATATATAATATCAAAATGTCTTGCAATGCCATGCTCAGCAGTATCAGTATACTAATTTTATTTTTCAGAAACCATAGGTTATAACAAAACTTGTGTAAAATACTTTTGACCAGATTTTTTTTACAATGATTCTGCCAGGTGTTCATAGTGTGAAGTGTTGAGTCTTTGAAATCGTTGATATTATAAAAATGAATGTTTATTAAAAACTCAACATATTTAATAAAAAACAATTGGTACCACTAAGATGGGTATCACCACTACAACTATATCACCGCTGGGACGGGTGATTACAACATGACTATATTGCAAGGGCGGATGGTAGATAAATTAATCCACGTATGGGATGACCGCACCGCAAGGGTGGATGGTTTTGACGAGTAGCTGAAGCATAGTTGGACTGTTCTAATCCTTGCTGAAAGTGAGTGACATCTGTTCCCACTCTGTTCTTTTCTTGTAATGAATAATTAGGTAGATTCCTTATAGGAACTCTACGTATTGCAATGGTTCTCGTGACTTGGCTTCTGGAAAATTTCTGCATATCTTCACCGATCATGAACCCAAAACCTTCCTTCGTTCAAAAGTTTATATATACAGGTATATATGTGTATAACGCTTTGCCTATGTTATCTTGTGAACACGATAACTGGGGTAATTTTGATTTGATTTTAACTAG